>JAMYHX010000102.1:0-104171 GCA_025529335.1 Rhizopus sp. PT2906
AACAAGGATAACAAGGATAACAAGGATAACAAGGATAACAAGGATAACAAGGATAACAAGGATAACAAGGATAACAAGGATAACAAGGATAACAAGGATAACAAGGATAACAAAGACAACAAGGATTACAAGGATAACAAGGATAACAAGGATTACAAGGATAACAAGGATAACAAGGACAACAAGGACAACAAAGACAACAAAGACAACAAAGACAACAAAGACAACAAAGACAACAAGGATTACAAGGATTACAAAGACAACAAGGATAACAAGGATAGCAAGGATTACAAGGATTACAAAGACAACAAGGATTACAAGGGTTACAAGGGTTACAAGGGTTACAAGGATAACAAGGATAACAAGGATAACAAGGATTACAAGGATAGCAAGGATTACAAGGATAACAAAGACAACAAGGATTACAAGGATAACAAAGACAACAAGGATAACAAGGATAACAAGGACGAACAGGACAAAGGAAAGGTTTCAAAGAGAAGCATCCTCTCCAAGGATGGTAAGGGTGGCAAAGGTGGCAAAGGCGGCAAGGGTGGTAAGAACGGAAAGAATGGCGACAAGAAAAACAAGTATGAAAAGGGAAAGGAGGGAAAGAACGACGACAAGAAGAAGGACAGAAAGTAAAAGCAGTCTTTGACCAACAAGTTCATTCGGGTTTAAGTAAAGTTGTATTAAAATTCAAATAAAACAATAAACCTGTCCTTTATCACATATATTTTTGTGTTTGTAATGTCTGAGGAAGAGGGCTTTTGATGCAAGTAAAAGTCAAAATATGTTAAAAAAGGGAAACGCAGCTAGATTGAATGCCTGAATTAATATGGTTTTTTTTTTCATTATTGTTTTATTTACAAAAGGTTTCAAGACGGTATCTGTTTTACCAATCTAACCAAGTCTTGAAATATTCACAGTTAAAGGGAGAGATCGGACCGTCTTCAACGCAGAAAGTAAATACTGGACATCTTCCACAGGGCGTTTCTGTTACAGCTTCTGTGGGTAATCGACTGACTGCTTTTCTGACGGCTTTATATGACCATTGAACAGAAGTATCATGTCCATGATCATCTTCATCATCACTAAACTCTTCCATTCCAGACATAAAAGGCATCTTCTTTTCCACGTCACCATCATAAACAAGCAAGTCCAATATGCTCGTAATATCCTGGACTGACAAATCGATTGAAGAAATACGAGACTCTGTGATAAAACGTCTCACTTCAGTAGCTGTGGGATAATGCTCATGTTCAGCTCCAAATACTGCATCTGGTACACCTTCAATACGTGGAAAACTTCTTGATGCAATATACTTTAAACAGGCTGTCTTTAAGCTGTCAATAAATTCAGTATCAAGTTCCTGATCCGTATACCAAGCACCACCGGTAACTTCACTTGATGGTGTTAAACTGAACAACATGTATATTTTACGCGTAGGATATTTGACATGCTTCACTGCCTTGATTTCTTGCTTTTGTTCCAACTGTTTGAGTGTACGGTTGAGTACAATAGTGTGAAGATTGGTTGCCTTTTTCAAATCCTTTGTCCAAATACCATTATTTCCTGCAGCACGAATTGTATTGTAGACTAGACGAGCATCATCATTTAATTTGCTTGCTCTATATTGAAATAAGAAATAAGTAAAAAGAAGTCATATGGTTTGTTATAGAATCTACTTTTCAGCATCTCTTAAATCAATAGCCTTTAGCATATTTTCATTATTTACGGTTATGATTTCTAATGCATTCTACAATAATACTGTTTAGGCTTAATCTTGTTCTAGTTTATATTTTGTCTACCTTCTTCAATAGTGAGTTCATTGCAGTATATGCATCTTGAATATCCATAGATTCAGGACGATCCGTGAATTTAATGCCCTACATAAAAAGTCAATTTATCTAGCTAAAGATCAATATGATCTGCTAACCTTTGGTGAAGCAAAGACATATTGATAAAAGGCCCATTCGTTAACAGACAAGCCAAAAGGAGGCTCTTCACCTGGCTTGAGATCTGTCATTTATTTTTGTTGATTTGCCAAAAAAAAAAAAAAAAAAAAAAAAAAAGAAAAATTTTCAGGCCTGAAAAAAAATACCAAAAAGAGTCGTAACTGTCTTCTTTGAACTGCAGGTAGAAAATAAATCAATGCCTTTCAAAGAAAGATTATATCAGCGAGATGAGAAAATGGACCCCGCTTGATTAAGAGGTTTATGCATTTGATTTATATCTAAATAAAAAGATATTCTCTTTCTCTGCATAAAATATAGAGAGAAGATGCTTTATTAGGGGGGAATATTAAGTCTCTGTTTGCATACAGTAGATTGAATCAACCTTATTTGGATATCATATTTAAGGTATGAATGAAAAGGGTAACAATAAAGATCAATAAGGCAATAGGAGATAACAATGTCCTGGAAGCATGGTTTGGAAATTGAATGGTACCATTGTTGACTGGATAATATGTAAAGTTACTCGTCGTTCCATTGCCTAGTCTAATATTGGAACAACTGATAAACTGTTGCTGTGTTCCGTTCAGGTTTTCTGTCAGGGATATCAAAATAGATTTACCAGCTACCGTATTTCTAGCATTTGGGTATATTTGAGTGTTTATGCTATTTACGGAAATGATCGGCGTTGTTGTAGTATAGTTACTAGAAGCGAGTGGATAAGAACCTGAGAGGGTTTCGATATTAGAGCATGCATCTGGTAATTTGATAGGTGTTATGCATGGATTAGAAGGAATATCAGGTATACATGCTTTGCTGCTTGTGTCATTCATAAAACTACATTGATGAGTAGAGTCTAACAGAAGAGAAGGAGTTCCTACAATCCAAGCTAAACAAATACTCGTATTCCAATATTGCACATTATTAGGGTTTAAGTAAAGCGTATAGGATAAATGATCAGAGTACTGTACAAACTGGACAGTGGCTGACATGCCATCACTCAAGGGTATCTGGGAAAGTGCTCCTGGTAGCTGACTTGTATCTATCTGCTGTTGTTGCAGTGTAAATGGAGTGAATAATATCAAGAGAAGTAAGATGATGTTATACATGAAAAAAAGAAGAGATGATCAACATGTAAAGAAGAAGTAACTCTTTTTTTTTTTACTATTTGAAATGAGGAAGGTGAGCACCTTCCTTTTCAAGAAATTATGAAAACATTGCTTTGCATTTTATTAATCAAGAGGTGAAAGCAACAACAATCAACGTCCAAAGTACCAAACTTTGCTTGAAGGATCAACTGGAGCAGGAGGCTTGGGCTTTGCCTTTGAAAAAAAAAAAATTAGTTTCTTTGATATAAGCTCATTACCGTGTTGTTATATTTTACCTTTGGAACTTTAGGAATTGTCTTATTTTTGGAATCAACGACGTATATAGACTCGTTACATCTTCTGTTAATACTAAAGAATAGAATTAGCCTATGTTATTTCACTATAAAATGTCCATCTTACGTCTGAATTTCCCCTCTTGAAGTGGTACCATTCATTAGACTCTGCCAGTATTCATGCGTTTCTAATACAATGTTTGTAGCAAAAGCCTATTGATATATCATGACTATTAGCTATATTCCTTTTTGGATATTAAAAAGAGATAATAACCTTGTCTCTTGGTGTGTCATTAAACGCAATTGTATTTGGTGGATTACCACCTGGTGTCTTGTACACCTTGAAAATGTGACATGTTGCATTTAAATAACCAGGCATGTGCTCCTCAACGTCTTGAATGTCTATATTTGAAATAAGTAAAAGCTTTTATATGAATTATTTAATAAAGCAATTACCCGTGAGATTGTTTGCCAATGGGTCATTGTGATCAATAACCACCACTTTCCAATCCGTTTCATCTTGATCTATTAATCCAAGGATGCCCAATATTTTGACTTGTTTGATTTCGCCAACAGTGGCTACCGATTGACCGACCTCGATCACGTCAATTGGATCATTATCACCTTTCTTGTTTGTATAAGGTGAGATATAATTAGGATCTTCCCAGGTCTAAACGGTGTTAGCAATAATCAAGAGTGTTCCAACTATAATCCTTACTTGAGGAAATGCGCCATAATTCCAAATGTATCCTTTATAGGGAAATATATTGGATATAAATCTCGGTTTCCCATCTTTGGTATCTTGTTTAATAGGATTAAATGGTGTCTCTTTGTTAATCTACCAAATATAGTGTAAGTTGAACCGATGTCATTCTGATAATGATATTACTTCATTCTTTGCGTTTGTCCATTTTGGAATTTCGACAATCATGTTATAAAGTGTTTTCTCTTCATTAGCAAAGAGTGGAATATCATGAAATGGAGAAATAACTTGACCATTTTCCTCTATTTTTAAATATAAGCACATGTTTTAATAGGATCGCCCCCCTTCTTTTCATTATTCTATCTACTACATACCAAAATAAAGAGTATAATTCATGGTATTAGGAGCACCCACTTGTCTGTGAGTATATGACGCCAATGTCAAGGATCCAAGCGAGAGTATGAGTGCTGTAGTAAAGATCATTTTGAGGGATAAAAGAAAAAGAAACAAAGACAAGATAGGATTCTTATTTATATGTTCTGAACTAGAATGTTTCCCCGTCAACAAAATGCAAATCAGTTATTTCTCCACAACCCCAATTTGTAGTTGATGCCAACTAGAAAATTTCCTACAATTCTATCTTAGAAATAATGTCAATAAGATTGCATTCATGAAAAGGACTTTACGATAAAAGGAAAGTGATGTAACCCCAGATTCTATTTTGTGTTGGATAAACGTTCTATACTCTTGTCTCATTGGATGTTGACTTTTACAGACGCGGATATTAAATCTGTATCCATAGAAAAGAAGGCACCCTATGAATGACAATAATGTAAAGAATTCATTTGTAATGGCTACTTTTTGTTTCAGAGAGGTTTTATAGTTGGATTATTAAGGTTCACTGTTTCAAAATAGTGTGACAGCGATGTTTTCTGCAGTAGGAATGGTTCCACAGCAGGTTCACTTTGACAGAAGCTAATTTTGTATTCTGTGTCTAGTTTGTTGCAAAGATCAAGAAGAGCAACAAAACAGTATAGCAAAAGACTTTATGTGACTACCATTACATAGCGACCAAGTTCAATACATTGATTCTACACCATAGTGAGATTGTTTTCAATAAGTAGGCTCAGTGACAATAAGTGGACGATAATGAAGTCGGAGACCGAACCGATGAGGGATGAAGCATGAAGCTGTCAGTCACTCTATTCATGACCATTTCTAATACGCTCAGTACCACCAACGTTGTCCAAACCAGTCTCTATCATTTCTTAATAGCCCAAAATTCAGAATCTCTTAAAGAAGTGTTCAGAGCATAACGTGGTCAAAAAATAACTGCAGACTATAGATATAAAGGATCAGTATTATCGCCAAATGTGAGAAGAAGAGTTGGAAACTCGTTGGTGCTTAATGTGTTGATCATTCCAAACCTAAGTTTGGATAATACTACAGAACTTGAAATGGAATCCTCCACTTTTCTTTCACTTCATCATCGTCTACAAGAACATTTTTGTCTCTGAGCAAAATATTAAAAGGGCAAACACAATAATAGCAGAGATTTATACAAGATAAGAACAAGGTTCCGTCGATCGTATTTAACGTTTGGAATCTGCACACGGGTCCTACTGCCCATAATGTCCCTTGTCTGTAACATATCAACGGAAGCTCTAGTGATCCGAACAATATAAGGGTGACTGATATTTAGAGAGGCAGCAAGCTTCTGAAAAAGTATACATTTTTGAATTATCAGTTACTAAAGCGCTTATTCACGATGTATCTCAAGCCAATCATATTCATTTCAAAAATGCCTCGATCAGTAGTGTTTTTATAAAGTGTGGTCCAATCATAGACTTGAGAGAATACATTATTAACCTTTCATCAAGTTTATAAAAAAGGTAATCTGCATTACTTTTACAGGCAAAGAAGAAAGAAAAAGAATAGTTTAACACCCAACGGCCCCTTTTGCCCTGCCCATTGCTGAAATACTTCAAGACTTTTACGAAATGACCGAGCAAGTTGAAAACCGGTACTGTATCTCTTTAGATACTTGAGTGTGTGGCTGAAAAGACGTAAAAGGGGGGTTACAAATAAATTTCTGAGAATTAAGTGCCTCACAACCCCCCTCTCTGTCTTGGCAGCATAAATGTTGAGAAACTCCGTGCGCTATTTAAAGAGTAATAGAGATCTCCAAGATATTTTGAATGTCATTTGATATCTAACAGAGTCAGGCTATAAACAAGTGATGAAATGATAATCGTGTATTCAAAAATGACAAGGTGGCAATAGGATAAGATAGCTTTTTATGTCTTCTCACAGTACCGTGGTTAAGTTGGATATTTTGTAACACTGTAACGGTTCAAGCTATGCTGATACACTCATCGCCTGTTAATGTTTATCCTTATGATAGGAAAAAGGCTGCACACACGCGGGAAAAAAATTTAGCTATTCGGTTTATACAAATGAATAAATAAAGAGGACACGTTCCCCAGCTCGCGTACGACGACGATAGATGAGCGATATCGGTCAACTTTATCGATATCAGTAACATAGCAAACACTGAAGAGTAGAATAAGAAAGCAATCTATTCCATAAAAGATTCTTTTTTGCCACTTTTATAGTACAGATATAAAACAAAAGACTGTCTATTGGCAAAGTGTCCTCACATCTGGATTTTAATTATTTTTAGGGTAACCGTCATTACGTTATGAACAGGTCAGTAGCAATCATTTTCCATTTATATACGTAATACTTATGCCACACATAGAAATATTTTAAGCACAAGAACATCCCGTTAAGATGATTGCTCTTGTGTAGCATCCAATTCACTAATTTGTATATAAAAGTGACCCTACATCAGGTTCCCATTTTTGTTTGACTTTTTTTATATTTAATTCTTTAATTCCATTGATAAACACATAAACCATGGTTTTCCTTTCAAACGCTGTTTCTGATGGTAATATCTTTCTATTTGAAGCATATCATTCATATACTCACTTTTTGTATATATAGCTCGTATCGAAGAAGTAAACAGTAAAGGTGAATTACACCATGACTCCGTAGGCACAACTGTCTATGGTACTCGTTGGGCTTCTGAAGATATCCCAAGGTAATACTAATTGATCATATCCGATCCTTTTTCATTCTAACGTAATATTTTACAATAGGTTTGATTTACCACAGGTACACACGATATAAAATAGTATGCTTCAGTGCACGAATTAACTTTTATATCTATTCCATAGGATGAAATGCCTTCAAGTAAGCATATGCGTGTATTTTAAGTTACCCTTTATCAACTAACCCACTTGGATAGATGTTGCATATAGATTAATCAAGGACGATTTGGCTGTAAGTTTTCAAACAAATAAAGGGTATTGATATTGACACTACACCTATAGCTCGATGGCAACCCTGCCTTGAATCTTGCCACATTCGTTACAACCTATATGGAAGAAGAAGCAGAAAAGCTAATGGCTGAAAACCTTTCAAAGAACTTTATTGATTATGAGGAATATCCTCAAAGTGTTGAGTTATGTGTAAGTATATTATTTGTAAAGAGAGACGTGTGTCCCTTATTGTTTATGACAGAACCGTTGCGTCAATATGATTGCTCGTCTTTATCATGCTCCTATGGATAGTGCTGAACAAGAGGCCCTCGGTTGCTCTACTGTCGGTTCCTCCGAAGCCATCATCTTGGCCACACTTGCCATGAAACGCCGCTGGCAAAACGCTCGTAAAGAAAAGGGATTACCTACTGATAAGCCCAACTTGGTCTTGGGTGCCAACTGTCAGGTGGCCTGGCATAAGGCTATTGAATACCTTGAGATCGAAGCGCGTGAAGTCGAATGCACTGAGGATTGTCTTTGTATGGATCCTCACAAGGCCGCTGAACTGGTAGATGAAAACACAATTGGTGTCTGTGCTATCCTGGGATCTACCGTAAGTAGTACAAAATGATTTTATTGGCTGGGTGCTGACCCCCTCTCTCCTTAGTATACAGGTCATTATGAAGACGTAAAGACCTTGAATGACCTTTTGGAAGAAAAGAACAAAGAAAACGGTTGGGATGTCGGTATTCATGTGGATGCTGCCAGGTAAATATTTATTTTAAAGAAAAAAAAATGGAAGTCTAATAGAGTGTGTTCCTTAGTGGTGGCTTTGTTGCTCCCTTTGTTGTTCCTGAGCTTGAATGGGATTTCCGATGCAGTCGCGTTGTCTCTATTAACGTGTCTGGTCATAAGTATGGTATGACATATGCAGGTGTTGGCTGGTGTATCTGGAGAAGTCCTGAATACCTTCCCAAGTCATTGGTATTCAACATCAACTACCTTGGCAGTGAACAAGCATCATTCACTCTCAATTTCAGTAAAGGTGCTGCACATGTGATTGCTCAGTACTATGTGCTCATTCGTTTGGGCAGAAATGGCTTTAAAAAGATCATGTCCAACCTGACTGCCACAGCTGACCATTTAGCCGCACGATTAAAGGCTACTGGATACTTTGAAATTATGAGTGAAACAGGTGGACGTGGCTTACCTTTGGTTGCCTTCAGATTGAAGGAAAAGCATCATTTCAACGAGGTAAGAGAAAAAAAAAAAAATCAAGACAATGTAAAATAACACGGCCTAGTTTGATATCTCTTCAAAATTACGTGAACGTGGATGGATTGTTCCTGCTTATACTATGGCGCCCAAGGTTGAGCACTTAAAGATGTTGCGTGTTGTTGTCCGTGAAGACTTTTCTAGATCACGTTGTGAGATCTTGGTAAAGGACATTATCGCTGCAGTCCGTGCTTTAGAATCTGTAGACGAAGAAAACATTAACAAGCGTCGGTAAGTAGTGGATATGACATTTGTTCAATAAAGCTCTAAATGCTTATTATTTAGTGAACATATCGAAAAACACTCCCTTACTTCACTCCATGCCAGTCATGAGGCCACTTATAAGCCAAAGACAGACGACGGTGCTGATGCAGAAACAACCGAAGAACCTAAAGCTGCCAAGGGCATTTGTTAAATTATTCAATAAAAAATATCCTTATTTATATGTCTAATCTATCTTGTTGCTAACGTAAAAGATAAAAAGAAAAGCCATTTGTTTACAACTGCTATCTTAACTAGAAGACTAATGAATAAATCATGTTATTCATTTTATACTTACCGAGACGTTAAGGAATGCACTGCCGTTATCGACAGCGCATTAAATCCAGGGAGCACCGTTAATCTTCTGAAGGCGGGAAGACTTTCAGTGTCATGTTTTGATTTGCAAACAAAGATACCATATATATTTAATGAACTATTCACATCGCGACTCCAAACCGTACCACAAGATTCACACTTGAGAACAGAGTGTACTCTTCGCTTTGATCCAGTAATTGAGATATTATTCAATTGTTTGGATTTGCACTTGTTACAGATCTGACTCATTAGGTACTCATCAACCGAAACAAATTCGGTCCCCCCCACCATTGGATTGTTTGCATTTTCGTTTGATTTCTTCAGTAATACGTCTAGTAGGCGCACCTCGTTTTTCCCTCATACTTAACAAAAGAACAATATCCGAACACAATGATCCGTTTCCGTTGAGAGGAGGAAGGGAGGTTGGGCTTTGGAAGTTTCGTTTTTGACTTATTCATAGGATACAACTTGCTGGAGGAGCGAGAGTGATCGGTTCCACCACAAGAAGGGCATCGTACTTGTTTTTGCTCATTTCCTGTCATCTTGTTCTTTTCTTTCTCCTTTTTAAGTGCTTCAGTCTTATCAACTTTGTCTTGATATTTCTTAGAGGGCTTGATGGGAGCAGAAGTATACCTAGTGGAAGGAATAGGAGCAGGTAATACATCTTAAGCGCTCGTATTTTTGTTGACTGTAGGCATAGATGTCATTTCATTGATGACAACATTTGAGGGACCAGGAGCAGATGTGTCTTCTTTAGCAGCTTTCAAAGTAGTGCGGATGTTCTTGTCTATTACAACATTCAGTTAAAAAACAGATGGAACTAATAAATGTTATCTTTACCTTTTCTAAGCAATGGAGCTTCTTGAAAGTCATCATCACTTGTTTCAAAATATGTGTTCTTAATAAATTTGTTTGTGTTTGTGCAAACAAAGAAGGAAACCCGCGATCGACGGCTAAATGGGCCCTTAATACATGCCATATCGACTTTATAGCTTACATACATTTCCCTTTATTTCGCTTTGCCTTTGGAGGCGGAGGGCCATCGTCTTTCTTTCGCTTCATATTGAAGTAATTATGTTAGCCTTGTAATATTAATATAATGATTGACAACTTTTTTTATGAACAAGATCTGGTCGGCGCAAATTGGCTGATATAGACCACATATTTTATTGGACAGACCCCCTCAGTTTTAACGACGCGCGTTAATACTAAAAATCATACCACATCCTTTATCCTCCTTTCGTCAACTGTAGCATTGGGGAAGGAGAGGAGTTTGAAGCCTTGATCACAGACTTTCTTCGTAAATTCAGTTGGCCAAGCTCGACAAAGCGCAGGACAATTTCGTCGATATAGTCTACGTAAGTTACATTCCTCTTAGTCTACTAGATACTTACTCTTTTTTTCCAATAAACCCAATGGTAGCTTTAGTATATTTTTGTATACAGCAAGAAAAGAACATTTTGGCTTTGGATGAACACGACGACCCTACACTGCAGATTCTGTATAAAGCAGCTTTGAAGATCTTCTCCGTGATCAAGGATTCCGAAGTAAACATACTACCAAGATGCGCTCCTTTAGTGAAGCTGTAGCAAGCCGGTTTGAAAAAATCATAAAGTGTAATGAAGAAGGGTCAACCTTAGCTAAACGACGTTTGTAGACGTGGGCTCATAGTTTTAAATGGCGGCATTTATCCGAAAATGAATCAATCTCTGTCACACCCATTGATGCGCAAGGAAAATCAATACCAGCCAGTGCCGATATGAAATACGTGTATGGTGAAAGGAGCAGGCATGTGCAAGGCCGATTTAATTGGATCAATTGCTATGATAATGACAGACGCGAAGGATTGTTCTCCCGTTACAGCAGACATTTGTCGTTGAAAATGGCATTCTACCGCAAGAGTTTGCAGATGATTTAACCAACTGTCACCATTATTTTTCCTTACCGATTCTTATGAATACCATTGGCAATAAAGTCTTTTATATAAGTAATGTCACATAATTCGAAAATTTATAATACAAAATATACAAAATACGACATCTTGGAACGGCATTGCTTTCTGGAAATAGTGTACCAAAGCTCCCAAGACTAAATAAGGGTCACGGTTTATTGACGCCTGTTTCCTTTATTATCTTTTTATCATACAAAATTTGAAAACATGAAGATCATCTCTGCTGCTTTCTTTGCTCTTGGCTCTTTTATGGCCACATCTACTGTTGAAGGCTGTCACCTAATGGACAGCTACCTATCTCGTAACTGCCACTCTGATTTAATGGACAGTGCAAAGCCTCGAAGCTATGAGTATGTTTATTTAAGTGAAGCGCCTCGCTGTGGTGAAATGATGGAGCCAGTATTTTTCAGTCCATGCTGGACTTGCTGCGTTAAAGAAATAATAACGAATTTATTTTCATAGTCTATCAGCAGATGAAGAGACATCATCCAAGTTAATTAAGATAAAGCCTTTTCCTTCGCCCTTTTTCTATGAAGAGTTGAATAGAAGTGTCATACAGAAGTCAATAAGCTATTAAGAAAATATATAGAAACAAAGATGATAACCTTATTTATTAATGAAATATACCTTTACTGCTATTCCTTGAAGCAGATGATTCGGTATGAATGCAAGTTAGTACGATAGAATTCACTTTATTAAGAAAGTACAATGAAGTGAACTTTACTCAGACTCTAAGATATAGAAGGTAATCAAAGCTTTCAAATACTCAACTCAAGTCCTTTTCTTAAAGGCATTTGTTCTTTAGGGCTGTCTTGCACTTTATTGGCCAATATTCTTTCTCGTTTCTTTTACCATTCACATACCAAAACTTGTTATCAAGACTGAATTCACTATCAACAGTAGCCGATATGATCTTTGACAAGTCGTTGGCTTTGCAGATATCAAGTATCTTTTCATCACTCTCCACATGATTACTACCCACGAGCTTGATTTATGAGCCATCAGAAATGCTTCCAGTTGAGCTGCGGCAGGTACGACTGCTTCCGACTCTGATAGCTTTTAGGGGAGTGGGTTAGAGGTAAACCAAACTGTTGCAACAGTTATCATAGCAAATACATTAGCTACCGTCAATGTATTTGGCTGTATTGCCCATTACACTGCAACGTTCAACCAGTTCTGCCTTCCAATAAACGTTTTCCTCAGTTAAATTTGTTTTATCCTCAAGCCTCTGATTTTATTAACAAACTCCCTGTGAACCTCAAGGAAACTATAGATTTAAGTATTAGATAACCTTTGGATTATTTCAGCAACACTTGCTTTCTTTTTATATTAATATTAACTTTTAGATCGCCTTTTCCAAGCCTACTCCAACTTTTTTGCCAATAAAATTACAAAATAATATACTTAAATTCAAAACATGCAACAATCAACATTGCAGTAGTCTTTACATTTTTTATTATCTACATTATAGGGGATTTGTAGCTCCAAAAGGTATATGTCCAGGCTTTCACGAGTAACGTCAATAAATACACTCTCTGTTGCTTGATTCCAATGCTTCTTTCATATAAAACTACGGCATTACTTACACTTACCACTCTTAGCTTAGTTAAGAGAGCTCTTATTTTTCTCTTCAGGGTACTTTATAAAAGAGAAGCTGAATTGGGTTATAACTAAAAACTACAGGATAGTCATTTTGCAAGGGTAAACTTTTCAATAGTATGGCTACTGTCTTGAAAAGCTCCATTTACTAAATGAAAAGCCCTCGATATTATATATAAACGGAGACCTATCAGTTTATAGTCGGTTATATTTTAGTTCATTTACTGCTTCTTTCAGTGTAACTGGCTGTCATTAAACTTGGATTTAATACTATAGACTTGTATCTTGAAGAATATTGTTTTGTAAGATTATCTGTATTTACGTGGCATAATAACAGTAAATACATACAGGTTATTTGAAGACAACATTTACCAATGCTAGTGCTTTTTTAGACGAAATAGTAACATTGTCATGGGTAATAACTTCTAGATTACAAGTCTTTTGAAACACTAAGCGTTTGCATGGTTACACCATCATTTAGGGTGCAAATGTTTCAAAGTATAATAATAACAATAAAGGTTACAAGTAAAACAGACTAAATCTTTTATTCACGCAACTTAAACCAAAACGAAAGAGTCAAAGGCAGGCGCGTATGCTTATATCCCACAAGGATAGCGCGTCATTGGTTTTAATTATAAAATAGTAGTACATACACTTTTACAGCTTCAGATAAAGAGTTTTCTCAAGCGTAGGGGTGTCAACAGAACACCCTGGGTTTGTTATAGATCATTCGATTTAGTATAGAATGAGCTGCTTGATATTCATGAATATACAATTTTTTATAATTCAACCATTTGCCTTGATTAACTATTCAAACAAGCAATATCGCGTAACACTTACATAGACTGTCTTTCATAGAATAACACAATTCTTAACGCGCCTGCCTTCCTCCATCAGCTGCTATTAAGGTTTATGTTTGTTACATGCCTCGGTCTTCTTTAAGGTTATGGTATCCATGCAATACATTCCCATGCGAATAAGTTACGTTATGTTTCGTGATCATAAACAAGGATATGACTGGAGCCTTGGTTAGTTGATCTAACCGAGTTTTTGATGAATACACCCATGTTTTTAGAATATAAAAAAGCGCGATCTATTCCCATATTCTTTATTTCTCTCTTTCTTTATCCTGCACAAGTTGAAAATATGAAGGTTATCTCTGCTGTCCTCTTTGCTCTTGGCTCTTTTATGGTCAAATCTACTGTTGAAGGCTACCACTTAATGGACAACTACCCATCTCGTAACTGCCGCTCTGATATAATGGATGATGACAGGCCTCCAATCTGCTGGCGCGCTTGCTTTCCTAAAGAGCCCAGATGCCCTAGCGGCTGGGAGTCAGACAAACAGGGCCATTGCTGGACTTGTTGTTTTAAAGAAGATGATGACTACGTTTCCATGAAGCCAAAAGTACATGTTACTCTTTAATATTAGAGTACACGCCCTTTCTTTCTATAACTATGCACAATTGTCTTTTTGTATCTTTGTAACTTATCAATAAAGACAGATCGTCTACGTTTCATAATATACAACTCTTTACTTTTGTTCTTTTTTCTATGAAAATTTGAATGAAGTGTCATAAAAGTCGATAAACTGTCAAAAAAAAAAAAGCATATAGACCAAGATTTTATTTGATTTTATGCACTGCACCTTGCCTAATATAAGTACGTCTGCATTTACCAGATCATATCTTCCATAGAACCAGATCAAAGGGATTGTGCTCAAAAAAACTTTCCTGCTTCATCTAGATACTTGTTCAAGTCATAACTGCTGAGAAAACACAACTTTGTTACTTTCCAAGATTAGAAGAGTATTTATAGGCATTGATCGCTTAATAGAATAATATATTGAAATGTTGTCAGAATAATCCTTTATGTAAATACCTATTTTTTTCTTTTTTTTCTTTGGGTGTTTATTTCTTCTTCTCAATTTATTTAACTTTTATCATGCGTCTGACTGTTGAAGTCTATGCTTTACTGTTACCTCTATTCCTGTGATCACCCTTTACCAGAAAGGGAGCATAAGAGCAAAAATGAACGATGGTAACTAAAGGTATTCGATAGCCATCATAAGTTATCATCCAGGTCTTATAGAATACATGATTCGCAACCGCCAGATAAACTCTGCTCATTCAGTTAAGGGTAAGTACAGACGGTTTATCACTAAATGATAATCCTGCTTAAAAGACATTACTATAGGTGATGTATCTGTCGGCTTTTGGAATAACGCCAATGGTAGAGCTCAAGCAAATTTAACCATAAGTGTTAAACAGATTACCACCAGAGAACATTCAATTATCAGCGATGATTGTGACGAAGAATCAAGAAAATATTTGTATATAGCCATTTTCTTAAAAACTGGGCGATAATGTGGTTTCTGAAGGCTGCTTCGAAGAAGACATTGTTGAATTACTTAATCATTATTTACAGAAAGAAGATACATACATACATATATATATATATATATATATATATGTGTGTGTGTGTGTGGTTGTCCATAGTATTAACTGTGTCATAGATCAAACTCGAAAAGTTATATTTCCAAACCACACAAGTAGTCTTTCTGGTAGACACTTAAAGCGCTAAAGAAGAATGGGAGCTGCTGCTTATTTACAACAAAATTTGTATGGCTTACCAACTACAGCAACTTCTGACACTACTACTACTACTACTGCTGTTGCTGCTTCTACTGCTGCTGCCACTACCACCATTGATCCTAAGATCATGCACTTTGGATATTTGAGCATGTATTCGGGCCCTGCGTGATATTTGCGCTTATGTAGTTGTAAAACAGTGAAGAGTCAATAGCTAACAATTACTATTTTATTACAAGTCTGAAAGAACCATTAAATGAGGGTACCATCTGAATATATACGAGGGGTGACGGCTACAAATGTCTGACGTGGTATATTAGCTAAGAATGAATAAATAGAGAATTAAGAGATGTGTGATCTATGTAAACATGACAACTTGCGCTTGGAAGAAATGATGTTATGGATACTAACGAAAACTGACTTGTGCAACTTCTGCTACTACTATTCCTGCTGCCAATCATACAATAAAGTACACAAAGTCAAATCCTGCTTTCTTTACTTGTATATTTTCAATATATACTTTTACTGTATAATATTATCATGTTTGATGGCCTCTATGTTCCTGCCATAACTTTTTATAGTTGCCAGTCTTGTCCTTTATATTTAGTCGTTGACATCCTCTTCTTTCTTTCTTTCTTTCTTCTGATTCTTTTGGCACAAAGATCACAATTTGCTTACACAACCACGGCATCTGCCTTTGGCTCTCCCTCGTCCGCTACCTCTTCGACCTCAGTGCTAGCAAACTTTTTGGTCCCTAGCTATACCTCCCAAGGCATTCACGCCATGGTTTCGCCTGTTACATGGCCACATTCCTACGGCTGCTTTACAGCATGCCTGGAATCCCAGCGTGAACACCTCTCCATTGTGCAGATTCTGCCAACAAGACGCTGAAACACATCACCACCTCTTTGTAAGCTGCCCTCTCAAGCTTAACTTCTGGCCCTCCATTTTCGGGAAATATTCTCTGCTGGACAGGCTCCTTACTGCAAATGAAATATGGTCTGTGCTCATTTCTTTTGTCCCAATAGATGAGCAACCCATAGTCGATACGGACATTCTTTGTTTCTTTGGTGCGGCTATTGCAACAATCTGGAAGTACCATTGGCGGTGCGTGATCGATGACATTCCGTGGTATACGACTGCAGTCGTCAATAGTTTTGAATTGGAACATAGTGGATTCCTGTCGTCACTGCCTTTTGAACGGAAATTATCTTCCACTATAGAACTATAATTTATTTTTTCATACAAAAAAAAAAATCAGTATATTTACAGAGTGATAATTATATTTGCCGCATGATAAACAAAATTGAGGGAATAGTGATTATGTAAATGCATTAAAAAAAAGGGAGGAAAGGAATAATATAAACATAGATGTAAGTGTGCATGATTTTGTGAAAAGCCTAAGTATTGTATCATTTGAGCATCTGAAGGTGAGGGGGGCAAGTATTGTTTGTATGTGTATATAGAAGAGGGGTGTATATATGGGACAGGTTAATTTAGATATGCTTCTTTCTGAGCTTTTGGTCGTCCTCTTTTACTAGATGCATTCATTTTCTTTCGAGGTCTTCTTTTCTCTTCTTCGTCTTCTTCATCGAATCCGTAAAATGTCTTTGCTCTTCGAGAACTTCTCGTATCTGAAGAGTACATCTTCCATTCTCCAATAAGCCCTTCCTTTATCGGTTCCTGTCCAATCCAGTCCAAGATATCTTTGGCCGTTTCACGATCTTGTGGTCGTGTTCTGAGGCATTTCAGCAACAACTGTCTACTAAGCTCTCCATGCACCTCTCCTTCTAATGCTCGCTGAATGCGATAATCATCTTGTGCAACGTAGCGTAGGCCCTGAAGGTCTGTATCCAAGATACCTCGCCATGGTTCCGTATCTGTAAACACCTTCCACATCATCACGCCAATTGAATACATATCCTCAGCTTGAGGATGTATTAACCAAGGAAGAACTTGGTTATCTGACCTTGTCTTTGGTAACGTTTGGATAGATCTGCAAGTATATGCTAAGTATACAGTAAACACTATTGCCCGCAGAACTTACCTATACATCCTGTATCCATGATCCGGCTTCCCTTTCACCCAAGGTAACGTTTCACACCAAGTATCCAACTCTTCTTTTGTCTCTGGTACAACATCTCCATCATACTCCCATTCCGCGCGTGGCACATCTACAAACCAATCACGGACATCTTGTGGCTGGCAAAAGACAGCTTTACCGAAATCAATCAAGTAAAGGCATACTTTTTCGCTTCCATCTTCTAGATATTGACCATCGACTGGGTTGACCATAATATTAACTTCAGAAAGATCTCGATGCGCAAGTCCTGCTTCGTGTATGGTCTTCATGCAGACAAGCATCTGGTAAATAACGTCGTATTTTTGATAAGCTGATAATCGATGATGTGAATGGACATGTGTGTACTGTTTGAGGGTTGTGTGATATCTAGTATATTATTTCTTAGAATTCCCTTCATTTTTTATTTTATCTTTGATTTACCTTTCCATGGATAAACCAGCGACATCCCCGTTATCATTATAGAGAACCTCTCGTACTTGTGCCATGTGCGGTAAATTTCTCAACTTCCTGATATCGTCCCCCAAAAACAGTTAGTATACACATATATACTCAAGCGCATATATGCACTTACATCAAACAAGCAACTTCTGTGATACGTTGATACATTGTCATTTGTCTGAATGCTTGTACAACCGTATCTTGAAAAAAGTAAACACGCTTAAAGAATCCTTCAGAATTGGGTAGATGCCAGTTAATATGTCCATGCTCAGCAATATTCCTGATCAAGATGCCTTTACTAGCACACACTAACAAGAGAAAAATGTGAGTTTCATCTCTTGATCATCCCTCTTTTTAATTTACCACTAAACAGTCTCTGCCAAACATCGTGCGAAATTTCCTTTTTTCCAAACCGTTGTAGGTTAGACATCTCCTGAGGGTAATCATTAATGGTCGTTCTTGGGGTAACAGCTCCGTTTGCCCTTTCATCATCCGATCCTTTATCAGCATCCATATCCTCCTCTTCCTGTGTCTTTCTTCTCATTCTTGCAAAAGGCTTTGTTGTCCTTTGCTTGCCCTCTGTTGGACGAGCAGCAGTAGGTGTGTCAACAGCAGGTGAAAGAGATGCCGAGTTGGGCGTGGTCACATCCAACGTCTCAGGCAATTCAGGCAATCCCAAGATCTGACGGACAACGCGTTTGAGTAGCTTCTTTGTGACCGATTGTCCCGTCTTATCATCTATGGCCATCTTGGAGGTTGCAAACATTCGCTTAAAGTAATCTCGTTCGATCGCCTCATTCACTTCAAACACAATCTGATTTACAACACGAAGTGGTCTGAGATGAATCCAGGCTTTAGGTGCAAAGTCTTCGGTGCATTCGTTGATTTGGTCAATGTCAAACAGGTCGCTTGCAGGGTAGGCGAGGATCATGTCTGTCTCGATACGAATCAGCTTACTTGACTTGATACGGGTTGACTTGGTGTTGTAAAAGATAGCCAGCACGCCCTGAGAGCGGATCTGGCGGAGCAAGGTTCTGTTTTTGGCAATGTAAAAGCGAGGTACCATCGAATGATTGCCTCGAGGATCAGCCTTCATACGCTCAACTGCCTGAAAGAAAGGACCATTGAGTTGAAGGTAGAGTAGTTTTTCATCGGTGAGACCTACGGGCTTTTGGCCCTTGGGTTCGAGCGGTGAGAGTGAAGATATGCTATAGACAGTACTATGTTCTGAGAACACTTGTTCGACAGGTGGGTATGAAAAATCGGATTCCTCCGGAAGTGTGTCGGCCGGATCAAACTTGAAATCTTGTGAACTCACTGATGACTGTGACTTCCGGCTAGTTTGATTGCTACACGTATTGGTAAATTTGCAAAATGCCTCCACGTTATTATGCTTACCTGATTTGTTTTTTAATGTCTACTACAATCCTGTTGAAAAGTCTTTCGAGATAATCTGCATGTTTGGGAATCGTTCCTGTATTTCGGTGAAAAGCCCGTGCATTCTTCCAAATAAGTCGAATGTCTTTCTCGAATCGAGCAAACTTGGTGTACTTTCCTTTCCACACATTTTCTTCAACTGTCTGCAAATCCATGGGATGCTTGATCTCTTGGTGATAGACAAAGGCAGAGGATGGCACAGGTTGAATGAATGGCCAGCAATCAGGCGTTGATAGAAGCATGTTGATAATAAATCGATAGAGTCGCAAAAATAGCCGTGTAACATTGTGCGGCGGTTCATATACAACTTGTGATAAATCAATGATATTGCTGGGTAAAGACGGACTCTGTCCCGAATTGGTATTTGTCTTGACTGCTGAGGGGGGTTGTTCGGTGAGTACTGTATGGATCACAATGTTTTTGGTGCGAAGACCTGCTACAATCAAACGCTGAAGGGCTACCAGATCACCATTAGAAATCTGTGATGCCAGCGTCTTGGACACATCTTTATCGCCTGAAGTCCCTAGCACCATAGAGGTAATAACCAGCATGGCTGCAGCCGGTAGCACTTGCTGCGAATCTGTTGGCATTGGGCCGTCGATATCAACTACAGGTAACTCATCCACTCCAATTTGAACACCCAATGCTCGAAGGGTGATCATTGTTAGTCTCCGTAAGTTGTAGACATCTAGATCAGGTTTCATTGGGTCCTTTGGATCATCATAGAATGATGGATCTACCTCCTTGTGTTTGGTAATGTGAACACGCAGCTGCGGTCTAGGAGGGACTGGCTTTCTGACTGGTGTAGATGGTCCTGTGCCCATACGAATATATCCAGGTAGTATGGGTGCTGTTGATGGCATGGGTGGCGCAGAAATGGGGCTGCCGTTTGTCACTGGGGTCATCTTGGGCAATGTTGGTAAAGATGATGTTAGCTGTCCAAAGAGCATGGCAGAAGGTAACACATTGGGTGGATGCATTGTCATAGGTGGAGTATTATTATAAGTGCTGGGTAGCGGTAATCGTACTGTGGTCAAAGTGGGTGTTGCTGATAAAGGAATTGGCATTGGTGAAGCAACGGGCACAGATCCACGATTGCTATGACTGTTCTGGAAAGTAGGGGCAATTGAAGCAGTAGGACCGGTTGTTGTCACAGCTGCGGGAGTCATGACTGTAGGAGTATTTGTGGGCATTGGTTGATTGCTTGTGTTCATATTATCCTGAATTGGTTTCTGAAGCTGAATGGGCGATGCGTTAAAATAGCTAGCACCAGGACGCTCCTGCTGCTGTTGTTGTTGTTGTTTTGGGGTTTGTTGCTGCTGTTGCTGCTGTTGCTGTTGCTGTTGCTGTTGTTGCTGTTGCTGTTGTTGGTGCTGATGCTGTTGCGGGGATTGCTGTGGATGTTGCTGGTGTTGTTGAGGGATCATAGGTAATGATGGAGTGGATAGTAGTTTTGGTCTCATTGGCTGAGTTCCATCACTGCGGTCATCAAAGACGGGTGAACTGGGTTGTTTTCCTTGAAGGATGATTGAGTCTGAAGGTGAGGAAGTTGTTATGTCATTATCTTTTGTATCATTTAGTATTCTTTCTAATAATAGGTTATTTGATGAGCTCTCTTGGTTTGCTTCGTTTTGAATATCGGCTAAGCAAAAGGAAAAATAATAAATAAAGGTCCTTTGTCTCTCTTGTGTGTGTTTATAATACCTTGTTGCATTGCTAAGCTTTCACGAAACAGTTTATCTACCAAGTCGTCTTCATCAGGGAAATCAGAAGTTGAAGCTGACTGATTAAATTCATTAAAGGATTGAGAGGTGTCATTATCGTTTGCTGGTATTAAGGAATCTAAAGACTGAAGCTTCCACAACAACTGCATATTATCTACAAAATTATTCACTCCAACAGAAGAGTCGTTATTATCTCGTAAAGTCCAATCTTCCATTGTTTTTTCTTATAAAAAGAGAGTAGATCGCTTGGTCTTTTTTTTTATACTTTTGATTAGTAAGAAAACAAGAATAGCTGCAACAATTTAATGTTTTCTTGCTGTACGGAAATAAAAGGAAAGAGGGAAAAAAAGGATAAATTTTTTTGGTTTGGAAAAAAAAAAATTAAGGGAATAGCCTTTGGAATAAAAAAAAAAAAAAAAGGAATTATTATTGTTGTTGTTGTGTTGTTGTTCTTGTTGCAGAAACAAAGTGCAAAATCTGAGACGTGACGCAATCAATAATCAGACAAGTTTTTAAAATCAGATAAAGTAACCTTACACGATACAATTGACAATAGCAAGAAGAGAGAACAAGGAGATGAAAGTATACAATGGCCTCTTCAAACAGGTGATCTCTTTCAAAAAAAAAAAACACCCCTGAAAAGACTGATTTCTTAATAAACTTATTTCTGTACCCTTTATTTAATTGTTTTGCTTTTCTTTTTTTCTTTTAATATTTTAAAATGGAAGTAAATGAGTTCCAATTATGTGGTTTTAGTCAATATAATCATGGCAGTAGTAGTAGTAAGATCATAATGTCTCACTATCCTTTACTTACTCTCTTTTATAGGAGCTATGCCTTTGAAACAACCACCCAATGCATTTTCAAAGGTAATTCATTATATTTGTGTTCTTTATCTCATTTCTTTCTTTGTAGTCATTAAAGTCATTCTTCAACAAGCTCAGAAGTGTAAATAGAAATAAAAAGATAATACATAAATGTAGATATTCAATCCATCTTTATAGATCCATCAAGGAGTCGATACTCGCGCATCAAATCAACATGATACACATCCTAATCATCATAAGCCGACTCTTGTTCCGTCTCAGTCTCTCTATCTGAAAAGAAACAATGGACAGTCTCTCGTCAGAGACAAGCGCTCTTTTCGCTATTCACTTGACCTCTCCACTATTTTTGATTCAGACTCAGTAATCCGTCAATGCCAAAACAATGCAATAATTGACAATGGTAGCACAAAAAAAGAAAGAAGGAGGAGCAGTCGCCGATCAAGTATTGTTAGTTCCATCTATAGCGTCTTTAATTCTACTGAAACCAAAACCTACAGCAGTCAAGGCATGATGGACGAGCCTATATTGGAAGTAAACGAAAACAGGATGGAGAACGACATGGACGGTGCATGCGACTCCTTGACCAAAGACGTACAAGACAAATTATGGAACGAGGATACATCATTTTGTCCAAAAGAAAAGATATCCGAATGGTTAGGCACAAAGTAAGGAAAATTAAAAAAAAAAAAAACAAGAGGGGAAATTTGATATGGTCTCTATAGTGAGCCTTTTAGGGCACAGGTGCTAAAGTTGTATATGAAGAACTTTGATTTCACAAACAAACAATTGGAGGAAGCATTTCGTATATTATGCTCCAAGCTATACTTTAAAGCAGAATCTCAGCAGTTGGATAGGATCATTGAAGCCTTTGCGAACCGATTTTATGATTGTAATCCTACAACCATCTTTCATTCCGTCGATATCATTCACACTGTTTCCTATTCTCTGCTTTTGTTAAATACCGATCTGCATGTGGTCTCGGACCAAGGGAGTAAAATGACAAGATCAAGTTTTGTTAAAAACACGATGGACACTGTACAATCCCTAAGATTCCCTCATTTACACAGTCAACGAAAGCGTGTTGGCAGTTTTAGTAGTTCTGATTCATGCTCCATGAGAAGGAGAAGTGTCAGTATATCTTCCCCTTCTTTTGGAAGTCAAAGTTTCAAAAGCATCATGGACGATCCCAGTTCTCACTCATTTAGTAATAATGGCACATTGTTTCAAAAATTGGATACACTTAAATCAAATATATCTTGGAAGAGCAGTACAAGCAGCTATCATAGATCTACTCAAGATGGATTGACTCGAATGCAAAAGACATGGTTGTCGGATATTGAAGCTCTTTTGAAGGTAATTCATTGTTCCTAACTTGCACTCCTTTGAAGTTCTTTTAATTAATTATAACTTTATAGGACATGTACAATTCAATCAAGACACAAAGCATCAGTCAAGCAGATATTACGGAAAGTGAACAAACAGCAAACTATCAAATTTACAGATCAAAGACGTTACCAAACGATGAAGAACGTAGAGCATTTCGAAGAAGGAGAGGACACTCTGTCATCAGTGAGAAATTTGCTGCCTTTAATGAATTGCCTCCTCAGAGGAGACTGACAGAACCATCACCCATCGTACATCCCATCGCTTTCCAGAACTGCAAGCAAGGAATTGTTATGCGAAAGCATGTCATGGAGACGACGGACAAGAAGGCCAAACATCGACAATGGCAACTATGTTATCTGATGATGACTGAAACGGAGATGGTGATGTATAAGCCCATACAAAAAAACGATACCAAAGGCAAGAAACGAAAAAGCATGAGCTTATGGGCCAAAGCAGCTAGTACACCCTTCTCCTTGCAAGAAGTCATTAGTAATGATACAAACGAATGGCATCCCGACTTGAGCCAGCCTCCCATGGATGTTGTTCAACTTCACCACTGCTATGCAACAAGCACCTTGCCACTTGGTTGGAACGGGAACCGACCTCATGTATTTCGTGTTGAAACGGCAGAAGGCGGTCTTTGGTTGTTTGAATCCACTGATGTATTTGCCAAACAGGCCTGGGTGGAATCTATCAATCTGACTGCGGCTACCATCAGTAAACCACCTATTCAGGGAGCTGTCTGTAACATTGATTATGGCTGGGGAACCAGAGGTGTGACGATTACTCATATTCCTGTTTGGTATCCACCTACACCATGCATGATTAAAAGTAATCGGACTTTGGAAGAGCAATATCAGGACTTGGAGACTCAGATAAAGACACTCATGCAAGAATTAAACCAACACCGTTCATTAAAACCTTGTGTTGATAAAAAGGTGAGCTCTTCTTTTTTTTTTGTCATAGCATATGTATAATAATACTCCATTTTAGTCAATCACGCCTGCAGGAAACCAAGCTCAAGCACTAACCAACTGGAATAAAAAATTACAAAACATCACACAAGAATTGTTCAAGTATAGGTGCTACAGAGATGTTCTCAGGCAAAAGATTACTGTGTAAATCTCATTCAGATTGCTTGCTGGTTCACGCATTCTATTTTATTTTTTTAATTTCTCATTATACTTGCTTATTTTGTAAAAGGCTCCTTTATTTCTATATTTAAAAAAAAGGAGACATATTACATCTAATGTTTAAAATAAAATTAATCCCATTATTATACTCTGCAATGAGAAATATATATGCAAAAAGACAAAAGAAGCCAAGATAGAGTCTGCTTGGGTGCACTAGAGACGTGCAAGTGACCGTACTTGCCAATTGTGTCGTCTGGGAGAGGAGCCGATTGTGATGGACGCATACTAGACACTGCAGATATGTTTAAACCTTTTGTGTGAGTTGGATAATGTGTAAATATAAAGGATGTTGGCGAAGGTGATAGATAAGAAAGGGTAAATGTCACTGACCCATTCACCATGGTTGTCATGTTGCGAACATCGCTAGACTCTCCACTGATGTTGTATACAAGAGGCGTAGGTGTCACTCCATCAACATTGGAAATATTGAATGACGTGAAAACGTTATGAATTGGTACAGTTGTTGTCGGCACATGAGCTGAGAGCGTTTCTTGTGCTGAAATGCACCAGAAAAGCAATAATAAAGAGATAGACAAGCCAAGAGGTTTCATTAAATGGATAATAATTTTTAAAAACTAACCATGATTGAGAAAAAGGAAACAAAAAGACACTCAACCCCAAATAATAAAATTTAAGGAGCAAAGTGAAAACATCCCTCGAAAAAAGGAGAGAGAGAGAGAGAGAGAAAACAAGAAGCTAGTTTTATCCTGAAACAATGCTTAGAAAACAAGGTAAAGTATACTGTGTTAAATTCGAGATAAACAAAGAGGTATCATATTTTAAACTGAATTTGCATTCCCCCTCTCTGATCAATAAAGAGGGTAAACAGACATAGTGTTATTATTTGTACTTTTGTGCAGCGGCCCAGTCAACAAGGGGGCTTGCCAGAAGTTTTGCCCAAAGAGCCGAGTAACCAAACCAAGAAGGTATATATATTTCTCGTTCACGTAGATCAGACGCTTGAATGATACGATGAGCTACAGAACCAGCAGATAGTTTGTTCTTTTTTGACCCAGATATGGTTCCTTGTCCAAGTGACTTATCAACAGCAGACTGTCTCAGGTCAGTATCAACCGTACCTGGGCAAATCAGTCCGATATGTACCCCCAATGGACGTAATTCGACTCTGATGGAGTCAAAGAAACCGTGTAAAGCATGTTTAGATCCCGCATAAAGAGATCGTGTAGGAGCACCAACTTTTCCCGCCATAGATGAAACGACCAAGTAGTTGGGTGCAGCAGATGATTTAATCAACATTGGCAAGAATAACCTTGCAGTCCACACTGCTGCATAATAATTGATTTTAGTAATCGTGTCAAGCGCTTGACCAAGAGCATTCTTTTCAGTTGGCCTTTCTGTCACTGTCTTTGATTTAACATCTACTTGGATACCACAGGATTCAAGGAAAGGTCGAACAGATATCATGCCTGCACAATATATGACTGTATCAACTCCTTGTAGCTTTTCTCTTGTAAAACTTGCTAGCTTTTCCAAATCATTTTCTACTGTCACGTCACCTGTCATATAATACACTGCAGAGGCTCCCTTTTGTTCACATTCCTTTTGAAGATCTTCAAGTAAATTGACTCGACGAGCAAATAGAATGAGTTTGGCACCACGAGATGCATATTGTAAAGCGCATTCTTTTCCGATTCCAGACGAGCAACCTAAAATCACGACTCGTTCACCTGCTGGCTTGATCAGTCTTTTACGGTTATTTAGTCTTTTTCTTAGTAACAAGTAATGACTAAAGACTATGGTTGCAATTGCCAATAATATTTTTTGCATTATGAAAGAAAGAACTTTTTTAAAAAAAAAAATAGTATGCTTGATATAGGTTTCTTTTGACTTGTGTAACATTTTTCAAACTAGGAAAAAGTGCATAGATTTCAACTCATTTTTATATATGCAAATGCATATAATATGTTCAATAGTCAATCCAGTATATATATAATATGCTGTTGATTTAGCAGAAAGAAGAGCAAAAGAGAGAGAGAGAAAGAGAGCTTTGGATAAGGTAAAACGGATGATGAATAATGTATATAAATTATCATATGCTTTAAAGAAGAACAATGTGTAATTGAAAAAGAATATATTTAAGGTGATATATTGGATACATGATTATTTAGACTAGAGAGAATAAGCTCATCAAAGCTATTATAGATCTTTATTCTTCACTTTATTATTTCTAAAGTTGTATCTTGAATGAGTACGTGTTTTGATCTTGATGTATTCTGTTTTAATCTCGTCTTGTTCTTCATCTTCTTTAACTGTTGTACGTCTTTTTTTCTTGGTTATCTTTGTGGTTGTAGTAGTAACCGTAGCCTTAGTTACTTTTGTCTTTCGTAAGATTTGCTTTGTTGGAACGAACGCAGATGTTCTACCGCCAACCTAAATAAAAAAAAAAGGTTACTATTCAATACATTAAACCTTTATGGGATAGTACAGTTTCAAATTTCAAGACTTGCCCATTAGGCAATACACCCTTTCCAGTTCCTTTCCCCTTATTCCAGCGATATTTCATCAACCAATTGCCTGGAAACTTTGAATCATCCCCCTCAGCAGCCACTGCAGTCTCACACACGTACTTCATCTTGTCATAGAGCAGCTGCAGTTCATCTGTGGTTAGTGTGTTCGAATACTGAGCAGGATGTATCTCTGCCTGATATAGTATTTCATCCGCCACCCAGTTACCGACACCAGCAGAAAATGACTGGTCCAACAAGAGAGCCTTGATGGGCACAGATCTCTTGAGAACCAGCTTTGAAAAGTCATCAAAGGGTGGTAAGTTCAGTACAGGGTCAAACCCTAACTTACTGATCGGTTCGGCATTTAATGGATCTCCTTCCACCAATCTTAACCTTCCGAGTCTTCTTGGATCCTTGAATCCAAAATTAATCACCTTTTTTGTAATAGGATGCTCAAAGGTGATCAAAAGCTTCCAAAATCGAGGCGGCCATTCTTTTTCTTCATGTTCAAACTACTTGTGTTAAAAAGAGATCAATAGACACACTGTCGAAAATACACTTACACGAATGCCTCCTGTCATGCCAAGATGCGCAACAATGTGTGGCCCTTTGTCAAATACTGAGAGGATATCAGAACTGAACTTTATTAATGGATGGACTTACATAACACAAAATATTTCCCCCATCGTTTAGTATCAGCTAATGTCTTATTCATGATACTTTTTGAAAAATCATCAGAGGATATCTCATGGTATACTAGTGTATCATCAACCTATGTTGCATTAAGTGATAACTGTGTCTTGGTAAAGTCAATAGCTTACAGTTTCTACGTTGATAACTTTATATTCTATCAATTGTCTATGAATCCTAAGTCTTGCACTTTCTACCTAAGTAGTTATATTCTTTAGCCCATATCAAAAATGAGTCAATAATAAATATACTTCTGCAATTTCAGGCATGGTTTTATCAATTTATGAAGAAGAAAAAAAGAGTTGCATTTCTACTGCGTAAATTGACATGACACTTTTATTCGGGCAAATGGAAATTAAAATTCAGATGATCTTCTTACAGAGGAAATTACGACAGTTGTCAAAGAGAAGTACGGTTAAATAATCTATATTTACAATTAAAACTTCAAATAGTAATATATCTTCTTCGCCCGAGGTAATTGACGCAATGATGTGAGGGACTGGGTTGTTGAATAAGTCATTGACTCGTGTTTCGCTGTTGCAACAAACTCCTCCATGCGTCTTTGGCGGTATAAAATGCGAGCGGAATTGGGATTGATGGCAATACCAGCGTCTTGAGGTTTGTTTCCCCGTGAATATCGATGGCCGTGCTACGACAGTACGCTTCTGCTGCGATTGTAAATACTGTTTCTTCATCAATAATGATAGCACCTGAGTGCAACATCGTAACAGCATGTAAGAGCGATGGTGAAAGGGAAACACTACGCACACCAGAAGTTAGACTAATTCTATGGGAGTTACCTCTACCCAACAAAACTTTTCATCGTCTTTATTTGTTTCTTTTTCAAAAAGAAGGAAATGTTGTTATTTATTTATTCATTCTAATTTTATGTTGTCAGTTGATCAAAAAAGACCACTTATGATACTTTCTGTTGTAATTTCAAATGGCGGAGAAGAGTTGGCACCTTGATCTGACTGCAGTTAAATGTTTTTTTTTTTTTTTTTTTTTTTTTTTTTTTTTTTCTTTAGTGTTGACATGGCGACAGACGATTTATGTGATTCAGTAAAAAATCTAAATGTTACAGATAGCAACGAAACACCAATAAAAGAAAAACCCAAGGCTGCCTATGATAAAGCAGCACTCAAAGAACGCTGGAAGATTTTGGGGAATGAACCGGAACAAAGTAAATTAAAAGGGTTTGAATAAAAGCCGATTCTAAACATTTCATAGACATTCTATCAATGATCCGCAAGGCCTGTATGAATACATTTGCTCGAAATGACTTTATGAAGACCTTACAAACCATTAAAGCCAGCTTTGTGCAGCGTGACTATGAAGGTATTTTTACAGAGGCCACAAATTTAGAAGTCTATGCAGCCGCTTATGTTCCTGGCAGAGCGTTGTGCTATTACGAAATTTTTACTCGACCTCAACTATTGAAATTCTTGATGAAACGTAGCCAACTATATTGTGTTGGCTCTGGTTCCGGCTCAGAATTAGCTGCAATTGCTGCTGCCATGACAAGAGTGCCTGCTGAACGACAGAAAGTGAAACTCGTGATGCAGGATATTGGTGATTATGAAAGTGTGCTAGCATCGTTTGAAAATACAATACGAGAGAAATGGTCCATTTCAGAGGAACAACTGGAGTGTACCTATGAAAAAGGAGATGTACTGGATCCAAACAACGCCGTCATTCAACAAAGACTGGCACAGGCAGATTTGATCACATTTATGTTTGTCATGAATGAATTATTTGTCAAGAAGGCAGCTGCACTCGCATTAATAAAGACAATGGTTCAATCCATGAAAAAGGGAGCGCACTTACTGGTATAGTGACCAAATATGGTTATAGCTCGAGGGAATTAACTTCATTTCACAGGTAGTCGAATCCGCAGGATCTTTCTCACACCTAAAAGTAGGCAATAAATTATACATGGTATATATGCTATTGGATGCTATACAAGATTTAGAACTGGTGATTGGAGAAGATTCTCGCTGGTATCGGTACGTTGCTCTATACACACTATCTCTCACTATACTGATATACTATATAGTCACCCTGATCATATCAAATATCCTATTGATGTACAGAATATGAGATACTTTATACGTTTATACAAAAAGAAATGAGTGTAACAGTTTAAAAAATTGATTCTATCCCCGATCAGGGTATTTTTTTTTTTCAAGTATATATTTTAGTAATGTGGGTTATTGTTGTCCCTTTCTTTGTAATAAAACAATAATGTCTAATAACGCAAACGCACTCCTTGCGTGGTACCTTTCTAACCTTGTCGCTCATCCTTTACGCACAAAAGCATGTACTTCAGGTTTATTATCTGGTCTCCAAGAACTGACAGCTCAGAAGTTATCTGGGGCAAAGAAACTTGATAAGCGTATTGTACAAATGGCTTGTTATGGTAATAGGAGACATAGAAGGAGTGCACGATAGTTATATTTACCATCTACTGTATAGGATTATTCGTTTCAGGCCCACTTAACCATCTTTTGTATGAAATCATGAATAAGGTTTTTGCTGGCAAGACAGGGCCCAAAGTAAAGGTGGGTCAGTTGCTTTTCTCAAACTTGATCATTTCCCCAGTCATGAACTCGGGTAAGTTTGTATTTACTTTAAAGATATGAAAAAATAACATGGACTAGTCTATTTGACCGCCATGGCCGTCCTTGCTGGTATTCACTCTCCTGCCAAATTAAAAGCAACTGTTAAGGCTGGTCTTTTGCCAATGCAGAAAGTATCTTGGGTTGTCTCACCATTGACCTTGCTGTTTGCTCAAAACTTCTTACCGCCCACAACTTGGGTACCTTTCTTTAATCTTGTAGCATTTGGTAAAAGATACATAGACTCATTCGTTATTTCTTACTCATCTTGTGTATTTATAGTATTTGGTACCTACATCAATACCATGGTTAAGCGTAAGCGTATCAGCGAAGAGGCAGCCAAGAAAGACTAAAAGAAGTAGAGAGATCATACAAAAATAAAGTCGCAGTTGGGTTGTTAAAAGTGTAAATTATTTCATTTAGGGAATAAAATGAAGGAGAGTTTCCTTTATCTCTTACAGCTGTCAAAAAAGCCAAAAGTAATAGAGTTTGGTGAATTTTTAAAACACAAAAGTTTATTTTGATGGACCTGTTCTTCTCAAATACTATGTAACAGATTCGGGAAAAGCCCATTTTAAGCTTGTGAGACAGTGACATTAACTTCGCGTAATGTTAAGAGCTATTTCGCGAAATATACGAGCTAGCCTATATACAGTTAACCTTGAGATAGTGTTCACAATGTCAAAATCTAGGAATATCATTCTTATTTTATACGCAACTTTATAGATAATGAAGCATAATGTCACTAAAAAATATAAAAAGAGAAGGCTAATGATAGCTGCATCAGTTTTTGTGGCAATTTGAACAAGAAACTTCAGTTCATATTGAAAGGAACATCTCCTGTAGATCAAGTGCGGCCCGCTGAAAGAATACAGGAAGAAAAGAAAGACCTATTGCAGAGGGCTTTTCAAAGTAAAAGCTAGTCACTTCTTTGTGGATGAATCAGGTTTCAACACTTGTGTGGTACCTGACCAAGCAAGATCAAGAAAAGGAAAATAGCCCGTGTGATTATTAAAAACAAGAGCTACCAATATATATTATCCAGAATACTCTGGAGATTAATCATATCGAAGCAGTTACTGAAAGCTCTGATGTGCTTCAATCAGAAGTACCATCTGAAGCTGGAGATAGAACGGATGAGGTGTTGACAAGCATCATGAATGTATGCAGACAAGCTTTAGAAAGCCGTATACATTTAACCTTTGAAATTAACAACAGACTGTTACAAATATATAATGAACTAAGGCAGTTGTTGTCAGCGAATTTCTTATTTCTTAGCCATACAAGTCAGCCACTCCAAATTTTAAAGTTCAGAAAGGGGGGCAAAATAAGTAAACCGTTTCTCGAGTTTCATGTCATTATTTCATGAGCTTAAAACGAGTTTCATGCGGTGTTTTAATTAATGTAAATCCCCCAATTTAAGGTCCTCTTGCTGCGTTCGTTTTCATCACCCTTTTCTTCCTCTTTTAAACATGGATTTTTTACAAAAATATTTAAAACCCCATCAGCGTATCGCCTCAATACTATATCCTGCTACAGTAATATTAGCCTTCTTATATTCTTGGCTTGGAAATCCACCCGACAGCTATTTTAGTAATAAGCGTAATATCTTGAATGTCTATTTTGTAAAGATTGGATGGTTTTGGGTGACACTCGTTTATTTCAACTATCTTTATATCGTGCGATCCAAATATCTCCAAGACACTAAACAATTTGCACAAGGCGCCTTACGTTATATATTGATGACCTTGTATTGGTATATCATGACACAACAGTTCTTAGGGCCCAGCATTATCGATCGTATATACGTCCTAACAGGCGGCAAATGTGTATCATTACTGCAAGACGTTGAAATATCTGAAAAATTAGCTACTGTGTTAGAACAGCAAGTTTGCAAACGCTTAGGTGGACAATGGTCTGGAGGTCATGACGTGTCAGGTCATTGCGTCATGCTGATACATGCCAGTCTTTTCTTTTGGGAAGAACTTTGCTGGATGTTCTATTCATTTGATACATTTATCAAGTTGAAGCAGCGTAATAGAATTCAATACTTTTCTACGGTGGCCGTACTTTCTATTGCTGCCATATGGTGGTTCATGCTCTTTATGACAGGTGTTTATTTTCATGGACATTTTGAACTAGTATCAGGTACAATCTTTGGCATACTTGGCTGGGCACTCATGGTAAGTGGTAGAGGTATTCACACATTTTCATTTTTATTAATAATGTATACAACAATAGTATCTGGGTGTATTTCCTAAAGTTGACATGATAGATTTACCTCCTCCTTCACTTTAATTTTATAAATGTATATACCAGCTGTAGATTATTTCTGTCGTCGTAGAAAGTATAAGTAGGCTTCTCCAACAGGTGGATTGGGCGTAACAGCAACTTTGTTATCGTTGAATAAAATCCATTCGTTATGCTTGTATACATGGGATACATAATGGCCACAGTGGACTGAAGTGCCCTTGTGGGATACAAAAGAGTCTAACTGATAATTAAATGGTGGTGTAGAGTCTATATATTAACCGATTAGGTTTTTTGATTTTAAAAAGAGATAAGCTTACCACCAGCCTCTTGAGCTGAAGTACTTGGTTCATCTTGACCATTATCATCTGGATGACTAAATAACCAGTCAAGCGCTCTTTCTGTATCATTTCCCTATTATATAAGGTTAGAAGTGTTCAAAACGTATGGATTATATTTACCGTTTCTCTTAAAGCCTTTCTGGCTTGAGCAGCAGTGAAGCCCATGTCTTGCAGCATAGCAGTCTGTTCAACTGAAGGGTTATTGCCAGCTTGATTATCATCTGTGGGCAATGGATCATCAATATCTGGGTCTTCCATATGCTCAAACATCCAGTTCATGGCAACCTCTGCGCCATTATGACCGGTGTTCACCAAAGCACGTTTACAGCGGTTTTCTGAAAAACCCATTGCCATAAGCTGATCAATGTCACTCTGGTTAAAAGTGACACCCCCTGTATTTGGCTTGCTTTCTTCAGGGAGTAATTCCTCTCCTGGTTGCTGGCCAGTGCCTACATACTTGTCCAACTGAATGAGCCCTTCAGGGAATGTGATGGTTACAGGAAGTTTTTGAGGAACCCAATTGATAAAAGCAAATCGACGAGGATTAATAACCAATATTTCAGGAAACGTGCTGAATTTGTTTGACCTAAATAAAAAGAAGAAATGAATTCGTATACATAAAACATAAAAGTGCATGTCCTTACCTGTAGGCTGTTGTTTTTTCCCTACAGTTAGGACAGTCATATCCTTCAACAGGTTCTTCGCTAATAAACGTATCCAAACACTCATAAAAATCCACTGGTTCATAGGTTGAGGACCCTTCATCGTCACCTTCCTTCAGTTTACGAGCAGGTACATTTACAGAAATGCTGCTAGTTTCATGCTTTTGGTATCTAACCTTTTTACATTTGCCACATTGAAGTCGCTGTTCGACCATAAAATCAAATAACTTCGTGGGGTCATTGTTAGACGAATGCTCCTTTTGTCGAACAGTTTTACAAAGATATTGAAAGAATTCAAACGCATCCTGTTGACGCATGGTTGAGAACTCCTCATGTCCCTTTCCAACAAGGTCTTTAAACATTCTAGGGGCAATGCCGTCCTGATATTGCACATTGTCATCATTGGTCTTTGGCTGAGAGTATCTGCCTGATAATATACCATCAGCTAACTTGTGAAGTTGACAATGCCAGCAACTGGCAGGATCGTTTGTGCATGTTTTGGCATGGTCCTTGAGTTGATTGTTGTATCTATCTTGGAAGCTTTCAATATTAAAAATAGACTGAAGCACAGAAGCCATATAACAGCTATGCAGTAGGGTAAGTTTTATATAGGCAGTAAGGCTTATATACACAATACCTGTTTCCCAAGTTCTTAAGTCCAGTATAGCTCGGGCCAAACTTTGGTTCAAGCTGTTTACCATCTTCCGTAGTCATGCTAAAGTCGAACTTTAAGTTTTGCTCCAATGTCTATTATTACAGCTAGTTTAATATCACATGTCCTTCTATAATGTCATCTTACCAATTCAGTCATGCTCTTTTCTGTCTTTAACTGATCTGATACATTAATTCCCCAATTAGCAAGGTGCGTAGCAAGGTCATGATCTAGCCTGGAATCATCACAACTATAACAATAGATATCTGGTTTCTGGGTCAGTCCCGATGCAATTCCAAGATGACAAAAATCTGATATATTACCTGCAGTTCCTTCAGGTGTGATGGTGCCCATTTTAACATTAACAGCGTGTCCAGTCTGCTGAAAGTGTTCAATGGCATGATTGTTTCCTCCCGAGCCATCATATTGTTTTCTTCCACAGCCCAACTTACCACACACCAAGCATAGCCACAGGTTTTCCTTCAGGTCACAACTAGCACAATGTGCAAGATCTTGCTGTTCTAATCTTTTAGGCGCTTCTTGAGAAAGACAGAGAGTGTGCTCGCATGGTGTGATCACTTCCTCCCAAGCTTTAACTTCAGATTGCTTGGCAGAGGATAAAGCAGAGAGAACAGCATCTACAGCAGCTTTTACCTATTGTTTCCCAGAAGAAGAAGAAGAAAAAAAAAGACCATATGGTCAGAAACAAAAACCGTGTCTCTCGTTTTTGATGGTTACCTCTGGTGTACTCTCGATAGAAGCTTCTTGTCCATCGCATGCGTAACAACGTAGCTTTTTCTGGAACTCATACAGAGGTTCTTCTGCCGAGGGATCGATGGCAAGCTTGCTTATTTTCTGTGGCGGAATGCCATCGTCTGATCGCTTGCTTTGATTGACAATGATTCGACGAATGTTGACAGCAAGAGGATGTCCTGATAGCTGGTGATGCGTTAAAGCGTGGTGTCTCTCTTCAGAAACACAGCCACCATTGAAACATGTCAAGCAGACATCAATACCGTTGGGTCCATCCTATAAAGGTTACGTCAGTTATTGTCGATCGCTCAAGAGTGTAAGTCAAACCTGATCGTCAAAGCACTGGGTACATTCTTCTTTATGCACTTGGGTATATGCAGTGGGTAGATTAAGTGGAGCGTTTTGAATATGAGAACAAGTCATGACAGAATAAAAAACAGAATAATGCTACGTGTTCAAAGATTTGCTTTCTTTAATTAATTTAAAACTCAGTATGAGAGTTTTCATTATGCATTCATATCAAGGACGTGTTTTATTTTTGGAAACAGCGTGGGTCAATCAAGTCAAGGTCTTCTTTACCAGTAATATTCACTTGAAAGTTCTTTAACCTAATTTGATGAATTAAATCTTTGTTGTAGTCAAAGTTATCAACCAAGCTTTGCAGATCTTCACTACGAGTTGCACTGGCAGGCCATACATTATCGCTAATAGAGAAAAAGATCAATGAGGATAAATGATTTTCAATAGGTACACTTACGGGTAGCAACATTGGAGTTGGCGACGTACGGTCAAGAACCTTGTCAAGAAAGCCTGTTCGGTTTCATTTTCCTTCCTACCGCCTGTCAAAGCTAGCAAGCGGACAATGTTTATGTCTGGTTCTGTATACTGAAATCCATGTTGAATGATTGTATCTATTTTTTTATCTTAATGTTTCCTATATACAAGTTTTTTTTTTCTTTGTACCATAAAATATAGCTCTTCCGAGTGCTGAGTTGACTCCATTTTGAGCAGCATATCGATTACTAGGTATCATATAGTTTTCATAAACCCATTGCCTCTGGAGATGAGCAAAGCTTTGATCTGGACTACACGCTTCTTGCTTCCAAGCTTCAACATATCCTTCTAGGCCGTTTGTCTTGCCGCGGTTTGGTCTATCACAGGTTGGCAGCTGGCTAATTTCATGCAGTCGGTCAAGGTATTTTGACAAGGCATTTCCAGGTTTTATTTTTGCATATTGATCAATTAGTATTTCTGCATCTCCTGTGCCAGTCTGTGATGATATTAGACATACACTTGGTAATACATGTGCATATATATATATATATATATTAACTCACAGTAAATCCCACGTAGCCTGAAGTGTATCCTCGACTGTCACCAATATCAGAGCATTGGCTATGTAAAAGACAGATTAGAATCATATTTTGTTCAAACTTGCTCTAGTTACGCATAAGCAAATGAAGTGCTCGATTCTTCAAAGACATTTGTAATCAAACTTGCCATCTTTACTGCTTGAGGATCAACTTGTGCTATTTCAGGTAGTTCGCTCAAATCGTAAAAGGTAGTGCCGTTCTTGGTTTCCATACAACTCCCTTGAACGGCCTATTATTATTAGTACGTCTATACTTAAACAACTGACAACTTTATCATACCTCGGGATTAGTAATAAAGTTAAACTGTGAACAAATCTCAGGACGACGTTTGAACGATCCGTGACAAGCAGGAAAAGGATCTCTTTTGGCAGAGGATAATTGGGTCAAGAACAAAATGCATGACAATGACAAAAGATTAACCTTCATTCTAGATTAAAGAAGAAAAAGAAAAAGAAAAAAGCAAGTGATAAAGATGCCTTCTCCTGTTATTTACACTATTTAAGGATTCTCCTTTATCTGCTTATTTATTCTAGAGAATTTACTAACTGAACAGAAAGAATACCTTTATACAAATTGAGTCCATTGCTTACATAGCTGTATAGTCCATTTTGAACAATGGCCACTTTATCAATGCTTTTTATTCATGAGCTTTTGCTTTGTTATTTTCAAATAATGAAATAATTTATTTGTTTTGACCATTTCAAAAAGATGCTAGCCTCACAATGACCCATGTCGCATTGAATTAAATTTTTCACCGTGCAAAACTCTGTGTGCAAAAAAAAAAAAAAAAAAAAAAGAGGGATCCTTAATAGATTATAATATAATAGTTCTAAATTAGCCTTCTTCTTGCTAAAGCACTTTTTTGGATTCCTTAAATGGCTCCCTATTAAGTAAAGATTCTATTTTAAAGATATTATGAATTGCTCTGCGCTTTTATTTCAAGTGATTACAAGTTGGATAAGAACAAATAAACTCCTTTAAAAACTCTAGGCATTATCCACGTGGAAGTGAAAACCTTGGTAACCCTTTTTTCGTTGCTATAGAAACTACGAGGCATTTAAGTTCAAAGATTTGAAGCATTCCCAAAAGCAATATATTATATTTTTTAGAACAAGTTTAATAAACCATTCATCAATTACGAGGTTATGAATAACTCACTGGTGTTTCAGAGTTTAAGGGAAAAGAGGGTATTCAAAAATCAGGGATGCACTGCAAATGACATTCCCTTGCTAGAATAAAGGAGTTAAAAGAAATCCGGGGCAATGTTATGCGCTGAAGATCAAAGGGATGCATTGTACACGCCAACACACAATCATAAAGAACTCCTTTACACTTGGAGAACTATTTCAGCTAACATAAAAGGAAATACTTGTAACGGAAAATCATTTTCTGACTACGTGTTTAATTTTCATTTATTGGGGAAAATATAGATCATCTCTGACTATTTTAGGAAATAGGTTACATTTGCTAGATCACACAAAGCCAAACTATTTCTGTGAAGAGATTTATGGAATGCAGATGTAGTCTATGATTGTTTATTGTTTCTATTGTCTCTTTTGTGATGGAATTCTTAAACATTGAATGCCGAGAAACTGACAGAAACTATTAATCACGACCAATGCCCATCTGACATAGGCTACTAAAGCAAATAAGAAATAAGCCCAAAGAAAGATGTATTCGGATTGTGCTGTCAATAAGGGCGTTCTATGAACAAGGGTAAGTATATATCGTTTTGTGTTGAATTATATATTTATAGTCTTACGTGGGTATAAGACGCGGTACGTTGGTCAGAAGGGCGCCAATGATCAGTGGAACCAAGAGGACTGTAAATTTGGGGAAACTAGATCGCGTGAGATGGGCCAGGATAACTTTAGTCGCCATTCTACCAAATACAATACCAGTTGTAATGGAAAATAGCATAAAATGGTGATCGCTGAGTATAGTTGAGTAAGGCGATGTGACCCAAAAGTAAAGACAGATGACATAGGTAGCGATGGGCATATTCTGGACAATCATTGTCTTAGCAAACGGGATCTTTTTCTCTTGACAGGCTTTATACATGGCATAGAAACTAAGTGAATTATTATTATTATTACTATTAAAGATATTAAAGCCGTAAGTAAAACCTACCAAGAAGGTGCGTGTGTAAACAAGAAGAGAATACCAATACACCAGATCAAAGCATGTGAACGAGGCATTTCTGGGATGGATAACCATGGGATCTTGAGTGGTGCTTGCCACACATCAGGACCTAATAAACAAGACAATTACTATATGACTTCTTTATTTTTTACAAGAGCTTACCATAGATTCCGGAAATGATAAAGACAATACACGTTAATATAACACCTTCGGTAGGAGCATTTACATATCCTAAATACAGAATCCCAGTGTGGTATTCTTCTACAGTCGATAGATAGAATCCCAACATGGCGATCCCGTAAAGCATAACACTTGCCTTTGAATGTCCTGTACCTAAACTGGTTGCTTGTAAAATAGCAGCAAATGAACAGTTGATAGCATCACATCCATGATCAAATAATTCGCCCAAAGGAGAAGATGAGTTCGTTCTTCTTGCTTGCTTTCCATCAACGTTGTCAAATGTTGAATATAGCCATATTCCTGCTGCAAAACTAAAATAGATCCACCGAGGACCGGCTTCTGAACCAGTACCCATATAAGGAGCTAATAGTGAAGCAATGACCACGTTGATGATCATGAAGATCAAACCTATCAAAGTGATAAGGTTGGGTCTATATGTAAATCATTAGAAAAAGGAGGTTAGGGTTTCAGTTTGATCTACTTACGCCATACTTATCGGAAAAAACTGAACACACCAATTCCAATAATGGCTTAGTATATATTTTGTAGTAAACGAGCGATCGATGGCTCTGTATTTATACAATCGAAGTGCTTCCAATTGCTTTTGACTTAAAAATTCTGACTTTAGAAGCATAAAGAAAGAAACAAAAAAAAAAATTACAAAAAAAAAAGACTTTTATACGGTTACACTCCGTCGAGTCCACTTTTTATATATTCTTATTATTTCTTCACATGCAACATCAACCAGAAACTGAATGGAAGATCACGTGAGTCATAATTTACTCTCATCCCTCTTACTATCTCACTCTTTGTGCTTTTTCTTTCTTTTTTTTACCTTCTTTCTTGGTAAGCCTAGCCATGTTTATTTTTAAACTCCACTTCTTATTTTTCCCTTTCAAAATCTAAAGCTTGGCTTTTTTTTATTTTTATTTTTGTTGTAAACAAACATATCCTTTTCTCCCTTTCTCTTTCTCTTTCTTTTTTTATTTCTTTCTCTTTCTTCTTTTACTTTGATTACTTTTTTAAATTCAACACAAAAAGAAGAGAAAAGAGATTAACTCCATTAGCCAAAGCATATTTTCGTCATAGTAGATTATTCATTGAAATGTACTCTCAACATCCACATCATCCACTTCGACCTCAATCACAGCAAACACAACAAGTACCTCATTATCCTGCAGTGATTGATACGTCCTATAACCCCTCAATAGCAGCATATAATACAGGCAATAATACCATTGTACGACATTCTCAATTACCCCCGCCTCCTCCACCTCACCATCAAGGCTTTGCACTTGTCGTACCACCACCTGAACCAGCACCGAATGCAAGTGATTCAAATACACCGCCCTTATCAATACCTGAATTAGCAGATTTTGCATCCATTATGGTCTACCTCATGTGGCATGCAAGAAGGCCTTCCGTCATGGCCTTACATGATTTATCAAAAGCCATATCCAATACGCAACAGACAACAAGTGATCATCAATTAGGGCATTCTAAAGAGACAGCAACTATCGCAAATAGGACAAGTGCTGCATTCAAAAAGTTCTGTAAGCAGGTAAGAAAACTAAACAAACAAATATGGCATGTTGCTTAACCTAGTTGCAAGGTCTTGACGGCAACACAACTCTCAGAATCAGTGATACTATTGGCCTTGAAATATATTGCCATGTTATTACAATACAATCCTAGTATACAAGGTGCAGAAGGCTCAGAATATAGATTATTTACTGTGGCCTTGATGTTGGGTAAATTAGAATGAATGATGTGAATATCTGAGCTCATTCTTTTTTTAAAAAACAGGAAACAAATTTTTGGACGATAACACATTCACAAATAAGACATGGTCGGAAGTTACAGGGATGAAAGTGACAGATTTAAATATAATGGAATTAGAATTCCTAGATGTACTTCGATTTAGACTGTTTGTAAGGAAGGATGAATTTGAAAGATGGAAATCAGTCGTATTATTGTTTAGAAGTCAATTATTGAACGCAGATGAAGCACAGAAACAACAACAGTTAATAGAAGAAACATTTAAGGGAATTGTCAGCATACAGCAACAACAACAGCAGCAGCAACAGAATCAGCAGCAATATCAGCTCATGCTCATGCTATCAAAAGCTCAATTACCTCACTTCCCTACTCAACCCTTAAATAGACCTTTAACCCGTGTACCTTTACGTATACCACTACAGCCTGTTTGGAGACATCATCATCCGATACCAAATACAAACACTTCTCAAAACACATCCGACTATTACCATTATCCAACAAGTGCTGCACCCACTCCCTCTCTTACAACCACAAGCTCAGTTTCCAATAATATGCCTTATCATCCTCATCATCCTCACCATCAACAGCCACAGACACAGCACCAGCAGCAAACGATGAGACCTATGAATGCTTATAGTAATGGCTACTATGCAAGTGCGCCAACACCAACAAGTATAGATAGTTACTATAGCAATGGTAGTAGGCAACAACAGCCACAACCACAACAACAGCAGCAGCAGCAACAACAACAACAACAACAACCAATAAGACCTAGTAGAACTTCTTATTACACTGAACCAATGAGTGACTATACTCCACCTGCAGATATTTATTCAAGGCCGGTGACTACGCCCGTATCAGCAAATCATAATCCAGGTTATCAACAGGTAAAAGAAAGAAAGAAAAATAAGATATATTGTAAAATATTCATATACAATGATAGCAGGCTTATATGCCACCACCACCATCCCATCCTCAGCAACCACAACAGCAACAACAACAACAACCAGTCTACAACGGGAATAATGGCAGACAGTCTTATAGAAGGCCGAACGGACCGGTGCCAGAAGATCCAATGACAGCTATTGAATCTTATCATAACCACTTGAAGTAAAATGAATGTGATGACAGATGCAAAGTTTTTTTTTTTTTTTTTCCCTTTACACACATATTCATATATATACAACATACACACACACACGGACACAAACGCATATTTATAAATATATATACAATATACATATATACTCAGTTTTATGTTTTAGCGTAAAGAATCGCTGTAGAAAATAAACTATAAAGAGCCACAGAGCGAAAAAGATAAACCGTGGCTACAGTCATAACAATCATAGTTTATAAATGTTATTCTTTGTGTGAATAATGACTACTTTATGAAATAAGCTATTCATCCTTTTGTTGAACTGGTCTCACAAGTGTTTTCAAACAAAAGTTAATCACGTCACTTACCATTTGCAAAAGAAAAACTTTTGCTATAAATGGTAATTTTGTTGTTTATTATTGTTTACTTTGTCTTTTCATCTTATTCTTGTTTTCTTCTTCTTCTTCTTTAATACAAAAGCTTTTACAAAAATGCAAAAAGTGGCTAATTTATCCAATATAAACCTATCCGAGGAAGATGCCGTTGCAGGTAAATAAATTACAACTAAATTATGTATTGTTACTCATACACTAAAAATAGGCATGTCAAGTAAAGTTGACTTTACGTTTTCTTGCCCTGTTTTATTTTATTAATGTGTTTCATAGATCGTATACGTCTAGCAAAAGCAGAACAGACAAAACATGATAGTCGATGGGCAGACAAAATGAGAAGTCTGGTTCAAGTTCATGAATACCTTTGTCATATTGGTGAAGCCATAGAGTAATAGTTGTAAAAACAATGGACTATATTAGGGAATACTTACCGTGTAACATAGATGGATAGAAAGTTTTCTGGGTGAAAAAATAGACGATAATGATAATAAAGAAGCCTCCATTGTTCATCTCGAAAAGACACTACATGATGGCGTGGTATTGGCAAAACTGGCTCAAAAGATACACCCAGGCATCATTTCAAGTATTATTTCAGGAGTAAGTTTTTGTATGAATATATATATATATATATATATATATGTATATTGATATATTGACACTCTTGCATAGGATGCCAAGTTTAAATTTCTTAGATCGAATAATATCAATGCCTTTCTACAAGTATTAAAAGAAGTGGGCTTACCCAGTATCTTTTGGTTTGAATTTGTAGATTTATATGATGGAAAAAATATGCCCAAAGTAATTTATTGTATACACGCTCTCAGGTAAATGTAGTCCTCTGTCTCTTTAATCTTAATTACTCAAAGTTTAGAACGAATACAGTCATCTTTTACACTCAACTCAAGTAGCGCCAGCCATTAAAAACCTACATGGTGAATTCAACTTTTCAGAAGACATCCTTGTTGCTACTCAGCGTAGTCTCGAAAAATCAGGTGCAACCATGCCCAACTTTAACAACCTTGGTTCTTCTTTACAAAAAGAATTAGATGGTAAAAACAATAAAAAGTACGCATTTAGGCCTATTGAAGAGCCTATTCTATTGGATGATCCTATCACCATGATACCCGCACTTCGCAACTGCAACAGTATTGGTAATAGTAAAAACCCTACACCTGACTTGATTGCGTACGACTCAGATACAGAGTCTAAGTTATCAGATGCCGACGAAGACGATGATAGTGTAGATTATCATCAACATCCCATGACGCTTCAGACTCTCAAGTTTCTAGATGCTACCAACGACTCTTCTATCAGTAGCTCAGAATCGGATCTAGACGAGTACCACCATGGCAGTCTTTCGTCGGACGAGGAAAGCAGCGATGGCGATGGTATACGAGAACATACACTCGAACGCCACTTTTCAAAACCCGAAAATCATAATTTGCTTATCACCGCTCAAGGCTGTATTCGTGCTTATATGGCAAAGACCAAGATGCAAAAGATCAAGGATCAATATTACTACCAGTCCTATCATGCTCAGACACAGCAAGGCAAGATCAATACGTTCTGGATAAATCAAAAACTAGGCGAGAAACGAATGCAGTATTTTGCCTCACCCGAAAACTGGGTTATCTCATTGCAAGCTATGATTCGAAGACACTTGGCTATGAATAAGTTACATCACCACATCAGAGATGGCCTCCAGGGGCTCAATTATGCACGTCAACAAGGTCTAGCTAGTGCTCAACTCCATGAAAATACGCTTCAACAACTCAAATCGGAAAAGAATCCACCCATCGGTGTTGTCAAGAGCGTGCTTCACATGTTGAGCAATAATGATGTGGATTTTCATGAAGATCTAGTGATTGAGGAACTGCGTCAAAAGGTCATCGAGTCAATACGAGAAAACAATCAGCTAGATAGCCAAGTGAGCATGATTGATGTCCAAATTGCTCTTTTACTCAAAAACGTCGTCACTCTTGATGAAGTAGTCAAGCTGAGCAACGCCTTCTTTCATCGTAATCGCAAGATGCAGCAACAGCGTAAATTCTCTGAACTTGTCTCGGGTAATTCCCAAAACCACGATCTAAGAAGTGTAGACAAGACGAGTCGAGAGAAATTGGAGCTCTATCAGCAACTTGTTTATCTCTTACAGACCGAACCCATGTACCTTGCAAGATTGATGTCTGTTGCAGGTGGTCACAGTGAACGAAAGGGGCAGAGAAAGCTCGATGCAACGGTCTTGGCCTTGTTTGGATATGGTACAAACGCTAGAGAAGAGTGTCTATTGATCAACCTTTGCAAGGTAATTTCTGTTGCTGTTTGATGATTTCGTTCTTATTGTTATGTAGGCTTGTATTGTGCAAGAGATAAAGCACGTTCAAAGCATCCAGGAGTTTATGCGAGGCAACTACACGTTTATGAAGCTTGTTGTCCAAGTGAACAGGTAAATATCGAGTTCATGCTTACAAGCATCTACTAACAATTTTTATAAAAGAGGAGCAAAAGAAAGAGCCTTTTTCAGCAGCTTATTTAGTCCACTGGTTAAGAAAGTCATCAACAACCGAGACCTAGATTTAGAAACCAATCCTATGGTAATCTATCAAAAATGTATCAATCAGGAAGAATTAGCCACAGGACAACCTTCCAGCCGACCTTTCAACGTGAATCAATCTGAAGCTCTACAATCTCCAGATGTGGTTCAAATCTTATCAGAGCATGTTGAGTCGCTACGTCTCATGACAGACGAGTTCTTAAATGCTATTATTCAGACTGTAAACTCCGTGCCCTATGGTATGCGTGCTATCGCTCGTGAATTAAGAATTGTCATGGAGGAGGCGTTTCCTGATGAACATCCAGAAGAGATCATCAAGACACTGGGCAACTTCATTTATTACCGTTACTTGAGTCCAGCTATCACAGCTCCGGAGCAATATGATGTCATTAACTGTGATGTGTCTCCTATTCAAAGAAGAAACCTGGCAGAGGTAGGAGATATGTTTGCACTAGTTGATTTAATGCTTATGTATATTTTATTTAGATATCAAAAATGCTTCAGCAAATTTCGAGTGGAAAATCATTTGATTCCAGAAATACGCACCTAAGTGCTCTGAATGATTATATAAAAGAAGCCAGCCAGAAACTAAGTCGATGGTTTGTAGAATGTAAGTGAACAAATGATTATAAGGAGCCAAGCCCTAACCTTTTATTATTGCTAGTGACGGATGTGGAAGAACCTGAAGACCATTTTGGCATGGATCCCTTGGCTGATCACACGAGCACACAGAAGCCCACAGTCTACATTCATCCTACAGAACTTTATCACATTCATCAACTCTTGGAAGAACATGCCGATTACGTAGAACACCAGAAATCAGGTATTCTTCACGCTATCTTACAAGACTTGGGTGAAGCGCCTACCGATGTCAATTTGACAGTGCCTCTTCGTCTTCTTCGTCTTGAACTTGTGGATCGACGCGATGGGCTGCCTGATGACACTAATGGTGGTGGCGATGTCAAAAAGTTGTTACTAGACACCAAGCGTCTAATCATCCTCGTCATTCAAGTTCAATCTGGTCCTACACTGGAAGCTATCCTGAACGAACCTGTTACGGAGGAACATGAACGTATATGGGAGATCGTGCGTGAAGAACAGTTCCCATCAACAGGTACGGACAAAGAGATTGAAATGGCAAATCGAGAAAGAAACTTCAAGTTTGGATATAAGAATGCATCCATGGATGTCAAAAGGTAATTGTGTTAAAATACAACTCGAGGAACGGTATACTGATATGCAAATAATAGCTTAAGCTTTGCCAAGCTAAAATCGTTTGCTACCAAACTTCATGCCTACTTGATACAGCACGGGGTCATCGCAGAGAGCCCTGGTTACCAAAGTATTATCAACATGATTGCTATGGATATCACCAAGAAAGGAGAACGTCGCAAACTGAGAAATGCAGAGATCAAAAAGCTTCAAAACATCTTGGCCCACTTGGAAGAAAAGCGAAACTTTTTGATTGGCCAGGGCGAGAGCTACAAGGAATATCTTGATAGTTGTATGAAAAACATGGCAGAAAAGCGAGGCAAGAAGCAAAAGTTTGTGTTTCCCTTCACACGACAATACTTTCATATCAAAAATCTGCAAAAGAGAGGCCTTGTACCCAAATTTGGTTCATTCAAGTACTCAGCCAAGACATTGTATGACCGTGGTATCATTGTGGATCTAGCTGGCGTCTCTCCAAAGTTATATAATCGTATCACAATCATTCTGTCTATGGATCGTGCTGGTATTATTACATTTGAAGGATATTTTCCTTTGCTCAATACGCAAGATCTCCATGTGGATGTGCATTATGAAGATTTACTACAAACTCAGTATGAAGGTGTGCAGACCATCAAGGTGTTGGATGGTATGGCAACTGTTAATGTCAACTTGCTAATATATTTAATCAATAAGAAGTAAGTTTTTTATATTTCAATTACGCATGGATATTAATTCGTCTTTAGGTTTTATCACACTGCTTAAACGTAATTACCTTTTTAAGAATGGTGACACCCATGAATACCCTAATAAACTTAACTTTTAGCTGCATTTTGAATACATTTTTTATTTCTTTTTTTTTTCAAAAGTTTTTTATCATGCCATCAAGACAAAACAACATCCTATCAAAATGAGAGATTTGTAGAATTTACAAAAGGCCGAATTATTGGCCAACATACAAGTGGTAGAAGTTCACAACTGGGTCTGAACATACCAGAAAAGCGGCGTAAAACTGACGAGGCTAGTCCTTGTTCTCAGCGTAAAGCACAAGTATTAATAAAGACAGTGTTAGCAAGTCTGTTTTGATATTGACGATTGGAGTAATAATCAACAAAAGAGTGAATTGGGGTTGCTTTGAGTTTTTGGCTATCATGAAAGCTGTGAAGGCAAATTTACGGCCATTCTTAGTCTTACACATTGAAGTCTGCAATAGTCTTTCTTGGTTTAATGAAGGGGATGTATTTTTTATACTTTTAAAAGTGTATCCATATTATACCAATGTTGAAGCAATTACTGCCAAAGCTGAAATAGCAGTAAAACACGTCTAGGTCAGGTTTTCTGTGCCACTGAACTGTCCGCCGCCAATCCTTTCTCTGCCACCCAAGCTGCTGCTGCTCGTACATTTTGCCCTCCTTCTGCAAACCAAGGTTTAAAATACCTTTATGTTCCTGTCCAACGACGTATCCTTATCAGCCAATTATGTAGTCGACTACGTGCCTGCCGTATCAATAGTATCCATGTTCTCGATATACATTATCCGGACCGCCACTTTGTTGTCTTACTTATTCACAACGACTATGAGTCTGATGACATGTTTAATGAGATAATCGTTGTAATACTTTATAACCTTACAATAGAGCATACCTTTTATTTTACTCTCCTCTATCGTATCTGAAAAGAAAAGAATAAGCGTACTGACATTGACCACATTAAATCATGCTGACAACATTCAATCTTCCCTATAAAACGAACACGCGTCCTATTTTAATAATACTCTTCTTTTCTTAATAAAGAATGCAATTTGCAAGCCATCGACTTAATAGCCTTTTTACAATAATAAAGCTGAATATAACAGTGAGGTTACACATTCACCTACTATGTATAATCGTAGTCTTAACTTGAACCTTCTCTTTTATAGGATAACTGGCTTACGGCTTCTATATATTGATGATGATGGCGTGAAGTTTATGCTGGGCAAAGAGCTGCTAGATGGCCTAAGACAACAGACAACACTTGATAGTCAATATTTATCATTTTCAGTTACTCTTCTTCTAACATCTTTAAACGAGGCAAATCCTGATATTTATACCTACAGAAGCATCATCAAAAGCTTCAATCTACCAGAAAATGAAAGATTCGACATTTTCACTCATGCTGATCTAAACTTCATTGAGACAATGGGTAACTATTTGTAAGTACCAAGTTTTTGTTTAAAAGATTTATTATTGATATCTTCCGTATACAGCTTAAATCTGAATCGAAACCCTTCGAATCCTCTGCTACAGCCAACGCTTGAAAGAACAGCTGCAATTCACACTACGATTGCTTTATTGAATAACCTGTTTCTGTCAGCAAATGACAAAACTAGTTTTAGCTGGTAAGTTAGTAGACATTTTGTAGTCTGAAACTGATTGCTGATGTCTTTTTTCCTAGAATTGAAATAGAAACTTCTCTTGGCTCAAAGCACCAAGTGGGATGGCGTTGGCTTCAGGGCAGGATCTGATCAGAAAATAGACTTTTGTCTAGTTGAATTTTCTGGAGGAATTAAGAAAAACTGCAAACCAGAAAAAGCTGGCACTGATGGGAAGAAGATCGAGAAAGGAACAATCGACTTTATTGAATACACCAACGTAGCAAAAGGTCATTTCATCAGGTTTCATGGTAAGTTATTGCCCTGTAAGATGTCATATGTATAAGTAAACTGAATTGTTTCCAATATCTAGACATGAAACTCTATTTTGAGTTGGTATTTCTCGTTGACAACTGCCTTATTCGAAGGACACATGCTACTGTCAAATTGCCAACTTGTCGTATCCGAACATAATTCACGCTTATTGAAACTAAGGAAATTACCCTTACAATAACACTTACTAGTACATAACATTATTTCTTGATTCAGATGTCACAGTAGAAAAAGCTAGTGAACACCTTAATTAAGCTACTCTACCCCAGAACAACTATTAGACCCACGTCAACTATAATCCACAATAAACTTAAATAAGAATCACTCTTTATCAATAAAAGGATTAATTCAGTCTTACTGTATCTTATTGTCTCTTATTAACTTTTATATTATCACGCAACTACTCCTTCGCAGTTGAAAGATTGTTTCAACCAGACAGAATTACTATTCACTTGGAAGAAGTCCTTAATTGACAGTATCAACAATGCATAAGCCTCCAATTATGTTAATCTCTAATTCTTATACATGTATACAAATGTGCATGCATACATGTTTACTTGCATATAAATATACCTGTGTCTTTTTTTTATGAACATACACGCAATAATAAAAATACATTTTACATATTCACAATTTATAAAGAAAAAAGTGTTCAACCCTCATCTTATGACGTCTACAACTACTTAGACCGACAAGTTGTAGGAAGCACTTTTCTTTTTGTAGCGGATGGGAACACTTTATTAAGTGAGATTGCCTTATCTGCGCTATTTCGTTTAAACATGATATTTTATTTATGGTCCAAATAAAATAAATCCGTTCAATCCGTTTGGAAGTGAATGGCGGGAAAAAAATGTAAAAGGAAAATGATGGGTAGAGTTGTAGATGGGAAATTAAAGGGATTAACCATACAAGAAAACTTTTGGTCATGGGGATACTTAGTAAGGATCAATTTGTCATGATGTAGTTGGTCTAATTCATATAGTATGGAACATTCTTTTTTCTTTTTTTGAAAGGAACAAAATATACCAGTCGCACTGTATATAAAATATACACATGTTTCTGTCTCTCTCCTGCGTGTCTTTTCCTTCCCTCATACAGCTACTGTTTCTTGTTTGAAACCAAATTGTGAAATATCACTTTCGATGGCGATATATGACGTAAAGAAGCGTATGCCTTATCTCAACCATTCCCTCTCTTCATTAGTTGTATGGGATTAAATATTCTCTGGGATTATATTTCCAATGATGAGCCTTATCTTATGATTCCTATTCATAAATGACGTACTTGCAGTTTCGCAGTGTATATGCTTGCTAAAAAAAGAGAAAGAGGTCGAAAGACTGTAGTGCATTATAGGTGCCATAGAAAGGGATGCTGACTATCACTCAGGATTTTACTTATCATCAGAGTGGCTATTGAATCCAGACGGGTCTTTATGAAAGTGAGATCTTTTATCCGTCAAGGTTCGCACTAGTCTGTCTTCTCTCAATGTGCTAAGAAAGTCACTAAGAAACTCTTGATATTTCGCAAATACTAGGATATAAACAAAATATGTGGTTAATTTATATCAACGTATCAATATATTTCCATATCTATTCATGACTCACTTTATTCACACGTCATTTATAGTCTAGGAAACGCGCATGCTTTCCAATCGACCAAGCTTGGTATTCCCATACTTTGATCGTGGCTTTTCTTTCCTAGGAACACAGCATTAAAACTACCCAATCAGAATTAAACTTCCCTAAAACAGAAAAACTTTTTTGACGCTATTCCAAAGCCATCCTCTTTTTTTTTCTCGAAAACTTTTTTCAAAAAGAAGGAAGGCTGTTGAACGTATATTCGTCACAGTTTACAAGCCCAACATCTCTCTAGAAGCCGTTTTTTACCAGATAGTAGTACGCAAATTCTCGTCTATTTACGTACAGTATTATAGACCTTTTCGACCACCCTAGTACACAACATACACAGCTTAAATATGGTAAACTCTTATGCACCTGGTGAAAACTATTCAGCTCAAGAAGGCAGCTTTGAAGGTCCTGAAAAACTGCTCGAAATTTGGTTTTCACCCTCCCCCGAAGGCATCATTGCGCATCAAAACCTGTCTACTGTCGAAGAACCCAAAGGATTGAGAATTATTCCTCGTCCTTGCTTGGACAAGATGCTGTCATTGGTCAAATGCACTGTACTAAATGTCATTACCAACAGTGATGTTGACGCCTATTTATTAAGGTAAGCTTACTTTGGGAGTCATAAAGTGAATGGACCCTTGACTGTCTTTCTTCCAGTGAATCATCTATGTTTGTGTACCCTCACAAGGTCATTTTGAAAACATGTGGTACAACAACCCTTCTTTATGCTGTCCCAAAGTTGTTGGAACTTGCCAAAGAATACTGTGGATTCGAAAAAGTATGGCGTGTCTTTTATTCACGTAAGGCATTCATGTTTCCTGAACGCCAAGTAGGACCTCATCGGTCATGGGAGGACGAGATTGAGTTTTTGGACAAGTATTTTGATGGTGGATCAAGCTACAAGATTGGGAGCGGACTTCATGACCAATGGCATTTGTATTTGACCAAACCCTTGGATGATGTCTTGCATCACCAAAACATTCTGAACCCCTACTTTAAAGGTGTAATGAGAGAGCATGAAATCCGAAGCGGAGAAAGCACACCGGCCGCTTCGGACAGTGACGAGGAAGATCCTTCTCCTTTTGGAAACGCTGGTCATTCGTATCCCGATCAAACGGTCGAGATCCATATGACAGGATTGAGCCAAGAAAAGATGAAGCAGTACTTTTATCATGATGCTAGCAAGACAGCGTCTGGGCTCGAAGGAGGTGTCTGGGTTGACCAACAGACGGGGATTGATCAGCTCTACCCCTCAGCCAAGATTGACTCTTATCTCTTTGAACCTTGCGGATACTCTAGCAATGGTCTATGGCAAGATAGATACTTTACATTCCACGTGACTCCTGAACCCGAATGCTCGTATGCATCCTTTGAAACCAATATACCCGTTGAAAGATCGCATGGCCACGAACATCGGCCTATTGAAGCCTTGATCAGTCAAGTCTTGGCCATTTTTGACCCTAGCTCATTTACTGTGACCTATTTTACTTCTCATCATGAAGAACATCACAGCCAACGCCATATGGTTCATTCGATGGCAGCAATCGATGGATATAGGCGTACAAACCGCATTTTGTATGAATTTGACGGATATGACTTAGTTTATGGCCATTATGAAAAATGAAAATAAACACATGTTCTTGTAATTCTGTCTGTTTATTTGTGTTACACTTTTGTATTACGGTTTATCTCCTTTCAAAAAAGGATTTAATTTCTCCCTAATTTTTCTTTCTTTCTTCTTTTCTTCTTTATATCTAAAAATGCGATTGGAGCCAACGCTTAAAGTATCAAGATTAGCTAAATATGCTATATTTGCCTATGTAGTCTTATCGTTCATTTACGCATCTCATCATTACTTTTCTATTCATTCACAACATCGATCTTCATTATCTTCTTCTTCTTCAGCATCTATAACGATCAACACTACATCCGATAAAAAGACATGGGCTAGAAAGCAAGAGATCTTACACAAGTTGGAAAATATTGAAAGACAAAGAGAGCGTAGACCTATGATGTGGTCAATTAAAGGTATTAAAATAGAGTATTTCTTAAACTGGATTAGAACTAATTCACAAAAATAGGTGGCAAATCACAGCATACGTTATCTCACAACTTTATGTCATCCAAAATATTTTCAAGTAGTATGGGATTAGACCACATTACGCCCTATTACTTTAAGGCATCCAAAATAAATAATCAAGAAGATATTACCTTGGCAACCCTCGTTACCCGCAACAGATTTGCTGTTTTAAGTAGACTAGCAACAAATTACAAAGGTAACACAAATATGGCAAATATTTGACTAGTCCATCTAAATCCATCCGTAGGCCCTATCTCAGCTGCCATTCATATTAACGATGATCAAGAAAAGACCAAGACGATTCAAGAGCTCAATAAGATTTATCGATCAAACCCAGATATGCAGGCTTATGTGGATATCCATTTGATCATTGACAAATATGATCGACAGTTTAACATGTGGAGGAATATTGCCAAATTATTTACACGCACCGAATATTTAATGATGTTGGACGTCGATTTCCATTTATGTACTGATTTTAGAAAATCTATCTGGCAAAACGCGGAACTAGCTACTATGCTTCGGTCGGGAAAAGTTGCGTTTGTGGTACCTGCCTTTGAGTACCTTGATCAAAAGGACGGTCTGGACTGGCGCACGTTTCCTACTAAAAAAAGCCAGCTGGTTGATCAAGTCAACAATATGAAGCTCGACTCGTTTCATTCCACATGGGTCTCTGGACACGGGGCCACCAATTACTCTCACTGGTACACAACTGACCAAACTTATCCTGTCACTCAATATGAGTACTCGTACGAACCTTACATCATCTACAAAAAGGAAGGGACCCCTTGGTGTGATGAACGTTTTATTGGATACGGTGCTAATAAGGCTGCTTGTCTTTACGAAATCTATATCTCTGGTGTTGATTTTTGGGTATTGCCGAATGATTTCCTTATTCACCAATCACACAAATATGCCAACCATGACCGTACACGCGAGGTAAATGATTTTATTAGAAATTATACATGACTTATCCTTTTCTATAGAGAGTCCATAATAAAGAACTCTATGCCAATTTTAGAAAAGAAGTGTGTCTAAGGTATTCTAGAAAGTATGTCATTGAAAATACTTGGTATACTCCAGCAGCCGATAATATGAAGAAAGTGTGCACGGATATACCTAAATGGAAATACTTGTCTGGCATTCCAAAAGCTCAACGTGAGGCAGATAAACTAGCAGAAGAAGCAGCCAAACAAGAGCAACTATTAAAAAATCAATCTCATTATGACGAAGAAGAAGCTGAAGAGTAATAAAACGAAGAGTGCATTATACCCCCCTCCTTCATGTTTTCACGTGTCAATAAAATAGAAATCAAAAAGCCCACATTAAAGATTATCTCTTTGTCCTTTTTTTTCCCTTTTTTTTTCTTCTTTTTCATTAATGACAATTGAAGCTTCAGTAGAAACGAACTTATTTCCTTTTTGTGCTTCTGTGAGTGGGATTACAACAACTGGCTGACTTGTATTTATTTTTATAATAGAAACTATACAACAAACTTGTCAACAGTAATCAAAAGGCGTACTATGAACATCTTTTAAAGACAGCTACTACCTATGACGAGTGGGCAGAAGCTGCAACTAAATTAGACGAACTAGAAGGTAATGCAGCCCAATGTTTAACTATAGTAGCTTACTTTATATTACTATAGGCTTAAATGAGTGGAAAGAACAATTGGAATCTCCTGATTACGATTGGGAACTTGTCAAGGCTAGATTAGACCAACTACGAGAAATAAGAAAATTAAACAAAGGACAGTCTGCGATGATATTTGCCCTGAGAACAAGCTTGGCAAGAAACTTGGGAGATATGGGCAACCTCAAGGTAGGATTCTATAACTTCACGTGCAAGAATGCCCATTTCTTTTTTTTTTTTTTTTTTTTTTTTGTAGCTATACTCTCATGCACGTATAGGAACAAAGAACTTGACAACAGATTATATAGAAGAAGTAGTTAAACAGCTAAACTGGATATGTGACGAGTCTGCAGATCCAGAAGAAGATCCTGGCTTGGATCTTAAAGCTAAACATGATTTCTTTATGAACATTCGTCAAAGCTTTGGTCGAACTGCTCTATTACTTAGCGGTGGTGGCACCTTAGGCATGAACCATATTGGTGTGGTTAGGACATTATATGAACGTAATTTATTACCTCGCATCATATCAGGTGCATCCAGTGGAAGTATCATAGCTTCCTTTATCTGTATAAAGACAGAGGATGAACTACCTTATGCATTTGACCCTGATCAATTTAAACAAGTAAGTTCTATCTTATATCCATATCATTTAGCTAACTTTTTCATTCAATAGGACTATTTTGAAAATAGTAGTGAACCAGAATCCTTTTTCACTCGTCTTCAAAGACTCTTCTCTCAGGGCCAATTTCTTGATGTTGATCGACTGCAAACGATTCTTCGCCATTACATTGGAGAATTTACCTTTCAAGTAAACTAAAGTCACGATGGAGAACAGAGAAGAAGACTTATTTATTTTATAGGAAGCATTCAACCGAACAAGATGGATATTAAACATTACAGTTAGCTCATCAACAGTATATGATATGCCCCGAATACTAAATTATTTGACTGCTCCTGATGTGGTAATATCCTTTTTCTTATATACATACTTTATTGACGTGTTCTATTTCCTTATAGCTTATTTGGTCCGCAGTGTAAATATTACTTTACATAATTGAATACAAGCTTACCCTCTATTTAATAGTGCTGCTTCATGTGCTATACCCGTGTTTTATGGATCCACTCAGATCTATGCAAAGGACAAGAACGGCAAGGTTGTTCCTTGGAATCCAAGTGGTAATGTAAGTTATTGTACGCTCAACACAACTAACATGTCTATGTAGAGCAACTTTATATAGATGGATCTGTTGAAAAGTAAGTCCATAAACAGACAAGATAACATACTTATATATAATGTAGTGATCTACCAATGAACAAACTATCTGAGCTATTTAATGTCAACCACTTTATCGTCAGCCAAGTCAATCCGCACGTCATCCCATTCCTTCAAAAGTCCAACACTCCCTCCAAGACAAGACAGATCACCAACTTTTGTATGCATTTAGCCAAGACTGAGATCCAACATCGTTGTACACAGGCAAGTACTTGATGGATACACAGAACGTAACACATACTGAATTTGAATCTAGCTCACCGAGTTAGGTATCATGCCTTCTTTTTTCAACAAGATTCAGACCATCATGTCACAAAAGTATTCTGGTGACATTACTATTATACCCGAAGTAAGCTACTCTGATTTCCTCAAAGTACTTTCGAATCCTACGGCCAAATCAATCAGAGATGCCATTCTCCGCGGTGAACGAGCGACATGGCCAAGTAAAGTAAAAAAAAAAATTTGCATGTAGTGGTTTTTTTAACATGCCTTTATTAGAATTGTCAATTATTAGAAACCATCTTCAAATTGAGTTAGCTATTGATCAAATCCTTTACCGACTCCGTTTGTTGAGATTAAATGAGCTTCAGAGTAACAAGATATCGCCACCACGACCCGTCATGGAGTCTAGATCTGTCTCTCATCTGAGTATTACCACAACAGCCAAGATGCAACAAAATGAACAAGAAAAGGAGACAGAAATGACGTGCGATAGTGGATCACAGCCGATAGTATCCGATCAAGTGTTGAAGAAGAGAGAAAGAAGTTCGACAAAGAGAGGATTAATGATGACAAGACCTAAATGATAATAAAATGCCTTTTTTTTTTCTATTTATTGCACATCATAGTGTTGTTAATATTTACATAAGCAAAAAGTGGGGGGTATGTTCTAGTATCGACAAACGCTGCCATATATTTTTTCATAGCCACTCATACGAAGAGAGGGCAAAAAGGGAGCTGAATGATGAGGAAGAGGAGGTGTGGTAGGAGTAGTAGGAGCAGTTGTTGTCGTTGTTGTTGTTGTAGTCGTTGTCGTAGTGGTGGTGGTAGCTGGTAAAAGTGGCCTAAATCCACCATTTGTTGGTTGTCTTGACATAAACGGAGGGGGTTGAGGAATATAAAAAGGAGGCATAGGATTACTGTTATTATTAGGCGTATTATTATTAGGAGCGGGTAAGACAAGTGGAGGAGGTAATGTCGTTGGCATAATTTCCTCTTTATGAATCAATGGAGATGAAGGAACAGAAACAGTTGAAGTTGGAATAAATCTGCTAGGAGAATTGGGTGTAGTAGATATTGTTGGTGATGACTGTATCGAGCCTAATCTTTCTTTTAATGCGTTATTTTCAGCTTGTAGTTCCTACAAAAATATATTAGCTTCATTAAAACCAAATAATATGCTAGAGTAACCTTGATATAGTCAAGTGACAATTTCAGGATATTTCCCTTGTTTGGTTTTTGTCCCGGCTGTATGGCATTAGGTACTACATTGGACAGTTCATAAATTGTGTTATTAATATTATCTCTTCTACGACGTTCAACATGATTATGGTTCTCTCTTCTTCTTTGAATTCTTTCAATGGCTGTTTTGCTATCCAGATTATTTCTGCAACAGAACAGCGAATAAGTGACGGTGTCAATAAATAATTCAAATTATGTTACCTATTGAGAATGTTAACCCCGTTCACTCGGTAAGCTGTCTGTCGCTTTGGTTTCGCTTTTTTCTTGTTCATTTTCTGTGGTGAAAGGTCGGATGTAAAGTTGAGAAATAATGCCTGAGGTCTCTTTGTGCTATTATGATCTGTTGAATCTTGAGAGTCCTCTTCGGACTCGTCCTCTTCCATATTATCTAATTGAGTTGGTGACTTTATAACATTCATAGTGGCACAGACCATGACAGTTTTTAAAGGAAGGTATTGGTGTTTTAAAAAGGGGAAGGAAAAAGAGAAAAATGCTTCACATGACAATTTTTAATAGTGCTTTATATATATGTACCGAATAGATTCATATATTAGACCATGAACCGACTTTTCCCACGATTTCAGCCAATCATTTGCATTCCAAAAATTTTTTAATGTGACCATAATGGCTCCGATTGTATCGGATAAACATTGACATTTTATCAGATTTTTTGCAGAAAAAAGAACCAAAAAATAAAAGAAAATAGTAGAAACAGAAAATATATGGATTAAATTAAAATATCATTTTGTTTCCATGGCAATTATCTGATAGATAGTAAAAGAAGAAATAAAAAAAAGGACATTGTCTGTATAAAAATACCTCATGTTGCACTAAAAAGTTTAAACCAATTGATGATCCATTTTATGATTTTGATTCGGCGAGAAATAGACAAAAAAAATATACATATTTTATTTGTTTTTTATAGAAACGTTGTTCTCCTCCTTCTCCTGTTTAGGTAACAATGACATGCGCACATGCATATTTATACATTTCCCCCTTTGTAACTCCTGTAGCTAACAAGTGAAAGAGGATATCTGTTATTTCTCACACATGCATCTAATCTTATCTCTATCTATCTCTCTTGTCTTTCTATTTAACAAACAAGAACCATCCAAAAATTTTGTTTCGGAGAAATGATTCTTCTATTTTTTCATAAACAAAAAAAGGGTCCAATGGAAATACAGGATTTAAGAGGATTGCAACAAAAATTTTTGATGATTACATAGGCAAAAGCTACCCTTTGTCCATTGTAATATAGAGTTATTCAATGTTGTCAAATCAGGTTGATTAGTTGGTGAAATTGCTGGATGTAAGCTATCAAATAAAGTGAAAATGCTCTTGTATTTATATATTCTTTCCATGTTTTATGACACTGTAAACTGGTTTTATTTTAGCTTACGGGATTCAACCTCGACAGTTCTTCATTTTTTATTTTTAGCTCCTTTAATTCTTTCATCGAATGATTACGCTCTCCTTTGGGGTGGTTTCCGTGCCTTTGATTTTTGTTCAGTGCTCTTCAATGAGGGGTTCAAAAAGAGGCGCGTATGGCGGTAAAAGTAAAGTAGTGCAGAGCATCAGCTGTTTTGTGAACTGAGGCACTATCAAAACATCAAAAGTATTATGTAATAGTTAGTATATGCCAACCTAGTTATCTATAAGCTTGAACAAAAAATGATATCAAGACAATGCGCTCTCAATAGATGCCCTGCTTGCAGACGCAAATAAATCAGCTCTTTTTTTCACTTCATTGCGTCATAGCTAGGAGCCTACAGAAACGTTCACGATAAAAGACGGGTTCCATGTCTCACAAAGCCCTAAAGCATAATCTTGGTAGTCATAGAGCTTTTAAACATAACAAACCGTGTTTGTTCATGAAGGAAAAAGTGTCAATAGAAAAAAGTGTACTTTCCTGTAACTATGATCGCAAGTTGCCCTAAAAGACAAAGAAGACCGATTAGCGTGTCTAGACTATTCAAACTTTAGATTATTATCTCTTTCTTCTTCCTGAAAAGAAATAAACCAATTTGGTAACTTCATAAAGTCCTGTTTAGCGCGGCGTCACGCACTGAAAAACTTTATTGGGCGACATCATAGGTAGAGGGTAGAGGTAGCGCCCATAGTACAGTGAGAATGGTAAATTTTGTCACTTTGAGAAAATTGAATGTCCGTAACCGAAAAATAAAGGCGAACACTACATGCACCAGAAAATGCACCAGAAAATGAGCTAGTACTGCGGACGTTTCTTCTAGGCACTACATGTGACATCATTTTACAACTTCACATTACCAAAGCTCTGCCAAACCTAAGGCTGTCCAGTTCACTCTGATATAAAATGTGAATTCATCATTATTACACGTGAATGATCTTGGTTCTTTGTTGATAGAACTGACAACATAAAACTAGAATATAAAAATAACTTTTCTTTTTTATCTCTCTTCTTCTTGAAAAGAACCAATCCAAGATGGTGACTTCATAAAGCCATGTTTAGCGTGACGCTACATATTGGAAAGTTTTGCTGGGTGATACCTAAGTAATGAGTAGAGATAGCGCCCGTAGTATTAGTCTAATTTCTGGTGCATTTTCTGGTGCATGTAGTGTCTCTCTTTCAGCAGATGTCCAATGGTGTTTAGACAATGGCGAGGCATTAAATTCCAAAAAGTTTATTGAACATTTTGATTATCTAGACAGGAACCAAGCACAACAACGGTATGGAAGAGTTTTAAATGATTATTTCAACACAATGAATGACGATCCTTATTTTCCGTTGGAGTATTTTATGACCATCACCACGACCATTACAAATCTCACCTTGAAAAAGATAACAAAAAGTCTAACATTTCAGATATTTCTAGGATTCAATATCACTTTTTATCTCTACCAAGTAACTGCCAAGGGTATCTACATTTTTAAAGAAATTGCCATATTCGTTTCCCCCAATCCCTGGAAGATTTACCGTCATTATTTACTCTGATCAATGTCAGAAACCTCCTTGGAATCAATCAATCACATTTTTTATAGTATTTGTAAAAAATCCCAGCATCCTGACATCGTTGGAGGAAGATATAAGGCAACTCAAATGAGTCCGGATACCATGATCGATACAAGCCAAGACAGCACTCGTCAATGTGTTTTACGATTTGGCCAGTGATTTTAACCATCATATTATTCCAATATCTATATATTTTAGCACTTTATAGTTAATCTTTACACATCATTATATTTAAGAAATCAAAGCAATATATTCTAAATAATATATTTAGTATACTACTTGATTCTAAAAGTTCGTTCAGAACACTGCTATTTTATTTTCCCTGTTTATATTTACTTTTTCAAAGATTATTGGCACATATATTAGGACATCAAATTAGTCAGTTTTAACTTTAGACTTCACAATTCTACAAATATATAAGGGAAATGAAGCATTTTACATAGTAAAGTTCATTTCACTTACTAGTTAACAATATAGCTTTCTAAACAACTATTAAACTTATATGGTATAACAATGACAAAGTCTCCGATGACCACTAAAGAGGACGCTGTTGTATATGTGCTTCTTTGGTTCTACTGGGAATTGTCTCGTTTTTCTAAAAGCTATTCTCTCTTCTCTCTTGAGCCTAATTTTACCAACAGTCCAAATTACTCGGACTAGTTGACTTCAGGAGAGTAAGGGGGAGATATATACAATCACATTCACAGCTAATGATATAATGTTCGATATCCTTTGAAGTATGGATTGGATTATTATCCACACTTCTCTCTGCGTTCTACAACAGAAGACAAGCAAAGATCTACATAACTGGTCTCTCTCATTACTAATCTTGCCATGTGCTGCTCAAGATGATTAATATAAGGTGAGCAAGGGCATACTAGAAAATATGTTATGATATTGTGATGGATAGGTATCTATTAATGTCAGAATTATAGATTAATGAATCCTCAGCACACCTTTCCTTTTTCAAAGTCTGCTTTAATATGTGAAGTCAAAAAATACATATCATTTTTAGGTCAATTTGATTTAACTTATTGTGACATTTCTCTTGACATAGAAGGGACAATCATTTTTTGGCTTAGTGCCATTCATTTTTTGGAAAGTGGCATTCTATTAACTCTTGTTCAGTATTTTTTTTTTTCGAAAGATTACTTTCTTCAAGGCGCGCCAATATCCGTTGACTCATATAAGTTGCAAAAGGAGACAATTGTATTATAAACGTGACAACATATCTTACGCATCAGTATCCATAAGAAAAGGCTGTTTTATTGTGCCCAGATGCATTTATCGTCAGAGTCCCGTGATATGTATGCCTTAATGCTGAAGCGTCGAGCTTTACTCCGATACAATTAATCAATAAACTCTGTTACTGCGTCTTTTTTTTTTTCCCTCTCTCTTTTAAACATGGTGGTAAGCAAATGCTCACTGTGTGTATGTGTGTGTAGACTTTCTGATTCTTTAGTAGAAATTAGGCTTATATATCAAAGCAGACCTTGAGAACGTCACCGATCTTGCGCCTTTTGAAGATAAAGAATGGTACTTTAAGGTAGGATTTCATAGCAACAGATAAAAAAAAAAAGAGTTTTCTGATCAACTACACGCGTCAAGATTGAATGTACAAGCTGCCACGAGGTTGACGACAGTTGGATCTCGTTTAATCGACAAGTAAAAAGACAATAATCATATCCAATGGATCGTTTTCTTATGTAACGTAGGATACTTATGACATGAGCGGCTCTCGAGGTTCTGCTAATTTGGTCATGCGTTGCAAATTCTGCAAGCGTGAAGGAACTGCACGTAAATAATATATACTGACGATCAGTGATGTGGAAATAGCTAATGTATTATACAATCGCGTAGAATTCGAGCCTTCTTTCAAAATAAAGAATTACAGCATTGAACAAAACGGAAAGTTCCAGCAAATTGCTCAGTTTGACTGTCGTGGATTGGAACTTGTTGATTTTCAAGCAAGAGTAAGATGCTCCCTCCCTCGGCATAGATTGTTTCAGTGACTTATACTATCATTAGGATTCATGGTCTGCAAAGGGTGCGGAGACAGAGACAACATTTGACGATATTGACCTCTCTGAAGGAGAATGGGCTGATTATGATGAGAAGGTATAGCGTGCATCAAATGACTACTCTATATCTTATACAATTATTTTATTTTGTTAGGCAGGAGAGCCCGTAGGTATCAGCAATATTGAAGTTGAATTCAGAAAAGAGAAATAAAAATGTAATCTATTGTCACTTCTTTTTATTTATTGAAAATAATGCAAAAAATATACAAATATATGTCTCCTTTAACCGAATGTTTGACTGATTCTTCCTCCACGTCTGGCTCTACTAAGACGCCATTCGTTGGGCTTTTCATATCGATTATAGAGTGGCTAAAATAAAAAAAAAAATGAGAAATGTAGGATAAACAAGAGATTGTCTACTTACTTCAATCTTTTCTTGCTTTTTACGTTTAGAAATCTTGTTTGCATCTGCAATCTTAAAGAAAGTGGGCGCTGCTTCGGTTAACCATTTTGGATCAATAGCAGTGACTTCACGCATATATTCTTTAGAGGTAAACACAATTTCATGATAAATTACCCTATGTTTTATATTAGCATTGAATGATTGCTATTATATATTGTGTACATACCACTCGGGACCCTTATTAAATAATGCGCTTGAGGGATGGATATAAACAGGTGTTCCTTCAAGCAATGTCTTGTATCCTTCCTGGGGGTCCTTTTTGGCAGCGTTTCTAAAGTATCCTGATACTAATGCTTTGCACACCTTTGTGTAATTACGACCACAGGACACAATATCATGACGATATCTATTATATAAATGTGAATGATATTCATTAACAAAAGAATATAAACTTACCTATCCATAATACCAAGCAACTGCTTTCTCACATCTTGTGCACGCTTCATACTACGTTGCTGAATGTAATTCTCATAGCACCATGGAGTAGAAAACTTGCTATTCTTCCAACCGTTGTAAACTGTCAGCAGGGTTAAATGATCACCTTCTGGTTGATGGAATTTAGCCTTCTTTTGATCTGCCTGAGCTTGCTTCTCTTTGGGTCTATAAAACACATTTTGAGCAGTCAACATGGCAACAATGGTCAAAATTTCTTCTGAGCAGCCCAAGTCAACAGACTGAATAAGCATCTTTGACAACTGGGGTTCCAGAGGGAACTCTGCCATTTTACGACCAAGACGTGTCAAGAGTCCTTCATCATCTAATGCTTGAAGAGCATAAAGTTGTTCAAGTGCTTGGATTAAATTGTTTTCTGGTGGAGGATCCATAAAGTCGAAATGAAGCAGATCATTAATTCCCATTGCCTTGAGAGTAAGCACGGTCATGGACAAGTTGAGCAGTTGAATTTCAGGAATCGTATTGGGTAGCATTTCATTACGATAAGCAGTCTCTGTGTAAAGTCTGTAGCATTTGCCTGGACCAGTACGTCCAGCACGACCAGCACGTTGTCTAGCAGCTGCCTGTGAAATAGGAACCACTACCAATGAATCCATGCCAAGTTTGGCGTCCCATTTGTTTTGCTTAACAAAGCCAGGATCAATGACATAATAGATGCCATCAATTGTGATAGAAGTTTCAGCAATGTTGGTCGCAATTACTACTTTACGACTTCCAGGAGGTGCTGGGTCAAAGATACGGGATTGCATTTCGGATGGCAAAGCACTATAGACTGGAAGGATAATCAATTCTGGAACGTCGTTACCTAGCGCTTTCATACGCTCATATAGGATTTCTGCTGCAGTGTCGATCTCTTCCTGACCTGTCAAGAATAAAAGAATATCTCCTGGTGGTTCTGAAAGATGAATCTGCATGACAGTAATAAGTGCAGCGTCCAAGTAGTCTGATTCAGGATCTTTTGTATATAAAACTTCTACTGGGTAAGTACGGCCGGGAATAGTAAAAATAGGGCAGTTGTTGAAGTAGGTAGCAAATTTGTCAGCATCTAATGTTGCAGATGTAATGATAAGCTTTAAATCAGGTCTTCTCTTTGCCGCTCCTATAATGAAAAGCTATTAGCTTATATACTATAATACAGCTAGTTTGTCATACTCTTCAGTAAGCCAAAAAGTACATCTGTCGATATCGTTCTTTCGTGTGCTTCGTCAAGGATAATTACAGAATATTGCGACATCATAGGATCAATCAAGCACTCTCTGAGCAACATACCGTCTGTCATGTATTTGATACGCGTTTCTGGGCTTGTGCAGTCTTCAAAACGAATAGTGTATCCTACTTCCTGTCCTACACGACAACCCACTTCTTCTGCTACACGTTTAGCTACTGACATGGCTGCTACACGACGAGGCTGTGTACAACCGATACGCCCGTTATTAGCAAATCCTTCTTCAGCCAAATACTGTGTCATTTGTGTCGTTTTTCCAGAACCTGTGTCTCCTACGACGACTAACATTTGATTCTATATAAATAACCATTAGCTTTTCTCCCCTTCAATTTCCCATTTATACTACGTTTTACCTCTCGTACGGCATTGATAAGATCTGTACGAAGCTTAAACACTGGCAGAGATTCTCTTTGCTCCTGAATTGACAAGTTGGTGACTCTACCAAAGCTAGTCGCACTATTGAATGTCGCTTTTTTCCATTCAGAAATGCGTTCTGGTCTTCCAGTACCTTTAGCGTCCTGAGCAAACTGTCTTCCAGCAGGTCCAGCCATAGGATCAAGCCAAGGAGTCGTAACGTCTTGAGGAACAGCATCGACTTCTTGCTGCTGTTGTTGTTGTCTCAATTCTCGTCGTTCTTTTGCCAATGAAGCACCCGCCAAGGCTGAACGGTTCAAGGTACCATCAGGAATCTTGACAACTTTAACAGGACTTAAATCCAATGATCGCTTTGTTTGGCCTCTCAAGAAAGGAGGTTCTTCCTCACGTACTTCCACATCAATTTCTTCTTCTGGCTCGATACTTCCATTAAAATCAAGGTCTTCATTTAATTCTGGATAATCTGCTGGATCTACGACACCGGATGCAATAAGCTGCTTTAATTCCCAACGTTCTGGAGATGACATTCTCTTGATAGATCTAGAAGGCACATCCTCTACCATGATACCTCCTCTTGCATGACTTGGTGCCTGCAACGAAGAAGGACGGTCTGGATTACGTGTTCTCTCAGCTTCTCTAGATCTTCTTCTGCCATCTCTGCGACTGGGTGATCGAGAACGTGATCTATAGCGTCGGCCTGGACTTGATCTTCGAGATGAACGGTGATGTTTTCTTTGGTATCTATCATTTGGTGATGGACTTCTCTCATGTCGACGTTTGCTTGTAGAGTTAATTCCCTGCAACTGTGCCATCATATCGTCAGCCACTTCAATATCTTCTTTTCTCTTTTTTTGCCATTCTGGATCGTCTTGAACAGCTAAACCGGGGAATGTCTTTGCTTTTTCGTCTGCGCTAGCTTCGGTCATATTGACTCTTTTATTTTTAGGTTTCATTGTTTTGATGATTCTGTCCAAATTTTCAATAAAGGATTCGGGAAAGTCAGCATCGGCATCTTTAAGTGATTGTTTAAAGGTTGAAAGAGAGCCGTTAGATTGATCGTGCAAATGAATGATGAATTCAGCTATTGCGAAAAATAAGTAAAATAAGGATAATAAAGCAATAAACAATTTTCATACCCAAGACTTTCTCATGTAATCCTGTGTGATTGTAGAGTTCACTAACAACTTTTTGTACAAGTGATAAATGCTCTAATTGTTCTAATTCCTCCATTGCTTAAGAAAAGAAGAAGAAAAAAAACATACAAACTGGGGAAATTTTATATTGCGGACTTTTATTTTTGACGTTGGCTGCGAGAAAAAAAAAAGGTTCAATCAGATGCAGGCAATCACAGTTGGAAATAATGAAGATATCAACAACAGTTGCTTAGAATTTACAAGTGAATATATCGAATGTATGTCGTTTGTAGAGCATGTTTTGAAAAAAAAAGATATAGTATTAGTCAAAATCTTCGCTATGATTGCTAAAGTACTGCATTTACTCAAGTAACTTCAAACATAATACACTTGCTTTTATATATATATATAATCACATCATTTTAATAGGTTACTGCTTTTTATTTGATTAAGAAGACCATATACTGTTAATCATCTTCATGGCAGCAAGTCCAACAATTTCCGTTAAGAGTAGGTTTCCAGTGTTCAGGACAATAAAATATTCTAGGGTTGCAAACTCCCAAGCAGACGGTGGTTTTACTGTCGAGAGTTCCGACATCAGAGGAATCGTCAGAGGCAGTATCCCTTATGTAAGCACCTTCAACAGTAGACTTGATCATAAGAGAGCCAAGGACAAAGAGAATAGCAGATAAGACTTTCATTTTTTACTTGATGTTTGATAAACAGTAAAGTAATGAATGATGGTAGAAAACACCATACCTCTATTTATATTCAAAAGGATGTAACATGTCTCGGTATTCAATTAAGTAAGCAAGTACCTTTTGCCATAACCTTGCAGAAGTCTCAGTACATTATGTTATACGATCCAATCAAAGACACTGTAGAACGCCACTATAGCCTTAAGAATTGCCGTGGTTGCAGTAATCACAAGCAGAGAAGGACAGCTGACAAAAGGAAAGTGGACGGGTTAGAAACACTATACAGCTACATTATGCGAACCCAACGTTGGTTGGTAACGGAGGCATAGAGTTACATGTTGTCTAATTTGTTTAGTATCATAGATTGTAAAGAAAACAATATAATTATCAGTAAAGATTAACCAAACGAGGTTCTTCTAGTTTACTGAATTCTTTATCATATCTTTATGAGCTTATGAAATGACGTTCTGACTTTCCTTTGAATGGATTATCAGGATAGTTAAAGTGTATAGTGGAAGACATCAAAGATGAGGATAAATATAATACTTACCGACATACAAGCCGTGGAAGGGCATGGTGGTTTAATAGGTATTTACCATAAATGGAATGATAGACAGCTTGATAGATAGACAGATAAACTTGGCATACATATTGTATATACCTGATATAGCTTTATATCTTAACCTCATCACCTTTATCCTTTGTTTCATTCTCGCTACATCGCTCATTTGCAATGTCATCACGATCCTTTTAAAGAATATATTCGGCGCTCTCGATGGTATTTTTCAAAGTAAAATTAGATGGTAGAAATTCTTTTTCAGTTCTTCATTCCTGCAGCCTATCAGCAGCTCAATGCTGGTGATATTCTCGGCAAAAAAGAACTGCAACACGATCATTTTTTTCACGTTTGATGACATATATCACAAGATGTTCACGTCTCCTTACTGACTCTTGACTATCTACTCTTTTCTCAAATAGCAAAAAGTCTTGTAAACAGAGCTCATTTCCTTGCTGTCTGTTTAAAATCTTACCAGAGCAGCATTTTTATTATGCTTTGACAATGTCCAACGTCTCAGTAGAATAAACCCTAATGTCTTTAATTGACTCACACAAATGACATATACGTCGTCCTGACCCTTTCTCTGTCTCACATGAATCCAACATATAGCCTTTCCTAGTCTGCGTCAATATTTCTGTAAAGTGAAACATCTGTTCTGCAATAACGTCGCGGATATATACATATTCGGAAATGGCATTTCTGTTTATGGAACTAAATTCAATGATAATGGTGAACTTTACTCTGTCAAACAACACTGTTAATCAGTGGTCCATGCGAATTGTTGCAACAGTATTGGCTTTAGACGATATTAAGTAAGCATCAAAAGCATTGGTTGGTACCTTGGTTTCAGCTACTTCGGAAACTTCACAGTGCGTGCTTTGATTATTATCAAGCTCTGTTTTCTGAAAATAATTACTCATCAGCACGCTTTAATGAAAAAAAAAAAAAAAAAAAAAAAAAAAAAAAAAAAAAAAAAAAAAAAAACTCATTGAGGATCGTGTTTCATTATGGAAGAGACAAATGGTTTCTGTTTGTAAACTGTTTATGTTTTAGTTATGAAAGATGTTACAAGTTGTTTACTTTACTGGCTACGCAGTATTCGTTAAATAGCTTTTCGCTGTTCCTTCGATGAGCAAGTTGTTTACACACGTTCATATTGTAGCATGCATGGTCTTCGGGCAACCTGTGTCTACTGCAATACTTTGCTTGACAGTAATTGCAGTCTCCAATAATTTTAACATAGGCGCTTGTGCATGGTTCTAAAGAGCATCGCACTATAAGAAAAGTGTGATTTATAACCAGAAAGAGATTAGAAAAAAAAAAGTATAGGTTGATTTTTATTAGAGTAGTTAACCTTTTGTAATATGTTGATACTTTCTCTTCTTTCCGTTACTCTTTTCATCTTCGGAGACGTCAAGGACCTTGCGACAGATTTGTCGACTAAAGAACTTTCTGGTCTTCTCAGTATTATCGTCCACGTCTGTCAATGTGATCGTGTCGTTTTCCAAGTTGAGAGTCAAGACTGAACCTTTGCCATTGTTTGGAGGATTAGGGTAAGAGGAACCGCCTCTGAGAGGAGTGGTCATTTGTAAAGTAGATCCAATGCGTATGTCATAATCGCGCAAGTTGTATCTATTCTTGAGCATCCTTCCGTGGAAAGAAAGTGAATAATCGGGATCGGATATATTTAATTTTTCATTGATCTTTTGCTTGATAGTATCGATGCTTTCAAATGAGCCAACATTCAATACGATGACTGATCTAAATACTGTAGTAACAAAAATTTGCATTTTATAGTAGTAAATAATATTGATTTATAAAAAAAAAAGAAAAAAAAAGAGTATAGGAAAATACATGAGGTTTTGGATAATGTATGCCCTTGTTTCCCTCGCTTAATTATCTAGCTTTTATTGTCATCTCTTGATTGTTATTATCACAAGTGTGCAATTGCATCTATACTTGTATACATGTTTGCTGTCAAGTTTGGTGGCTGTATAGCAGCTAACTACTATACGTAACACACTCAATGAAATGACTTCTTTAAATGACAATTGATGCAGCCTTAAGTGAGCCACGTTAGTTCCAGTTTTGACTGAGTGCTTCTAATTTTCCGATTAGCTGTTACTTCATCAAGATATTGAGCCTATGCTATCTGATGTGCAAGTAGATTATCCTGTCTAATCAATGCAAGGTTATGCTGCAGCATATGACTGCATAAAAAAAACACTTGACAGGTTCTAACCAAGAAATAAATCTTGGTTTAACTTGTTTTGTTCCATGGTGCATCCTGTAGTAGTTTAAACTTGAGCCGATCAATCTGTTTATAATAATACACCTAGTCTAGATAGCAATTTAAATATTCTTGCTTATAAAATGCTGTTAGATGATTTCCCCTTTGCAGCTTTTCAGCGCCCCTTTCCTTTGCATATTTTGAATTAGATTTTCTCTAGATTTGACCTGGGTTGCTTGTATCGCTTCTCCTTGACGTGAATACATAATAAAAATAGTCGATTTGAAAGAAGTTGTATTTGAAGAGTTACACGTACAGCGCAAAACGTAAGAACACCGTCAAGTGATATATATGTGGGAATCAATGATTGTCTATATATGACTTTTTTTTATACCAAAAGATTTTAAACACGCGTGTGAAAGAGAGTACAGCAAATATCTCCAAGTCAGCACACGATGTGTTGTCTTATACAACTAAAAATGATGACATGCAAAGACTTGTATTAAATTCTGTAATGTAAACACATCGTCACAAGAATGTTAAACAAGAACTTTACTGAAAAAGTCAGTGATGGATGATGAGCCATTTAATCCTATATAAAGACAATCACTGTTAGTATGGCAAAAGGCAACATGGGTAAATTGAGAAGAACAAGGGGTTGAAGGGAAAAAAGAGATACATATGTAACACTTGTTTTCCTTTTGGCTAAGATTATACAAGTGTATAGCACATGCATATATAAACATACATGTAGCAAGCTTCAAGGTAAATGCTTACCTTTTTTTGCAAGATGTTAATAATCAATAAGAACTTGTAACTAGATAAACATATCAACTCTTTATTGAATTACATAAAGTCTTGAATGAGCATAAATCTGCATGTGTTATGTATAAACTCTTGCTCTCAGAGTTCAGTGCTGAGGAGCAAGAAGGAAAAGAAACGAGTGTACCTTTTTTTTTTTACAAGTTGTTCTATAAAAGGCGAAATCTTCGGTCCGTAATGTCCGTCTCTTTCACTCAAGGCCAGTTTTCTGACCTTGACCATTGATAACGGAATCAAAATCAAGGGTATCAAAACTAGCTTCATCATGGTGAATACATACAAGAAAGTTTGCTTCAAGTAGCTGATCTCCAATCTCTTGATCTGTTTGCTGCGAAAGTAAGCGTGGCCAAAGATAAAAGGATTCTTTTAAAAATGTTATGGTATTATTGATTTTATCTATAGCACACTAGATATTGCTGTTTAGTACCGCCTTTAGACTATAGTGATAAGAATACCTTTTCTAGGCATAACTTGTCAAATAGAGGTAAACTAATTGATTTATATGGATTATGAAGGTTTAGACAATATTCAGAGAAATGAACTCTACTTTGATTCTTCAAGACGTTAGCAAAAACGAGCTTCATTCAGCGACTAGCTTACACTCTCGATCTTGAAAGTAATTGATTCTAATGTTTGGGTCCAAATGATAGTCGAGGGTATATCATCCTTGTGGGTATAGTCATAATGAGGTGAACAATTTGAGGATTTGATGAGCATAATATAACGAATAAATGAAAAAGTGTCTCAATTCAAGGCACACATCCGTATTTATACAGATGCTTCGGCCCGTTGTGGGATGAATGGAGATGTCGAACCAAATATAGAAAGTGATACTAAAGTCAGTTTGAACAATATGTCATCGGATATAGGCTATGTATATGGATATCCGGAAAAGATTACAGCGTTTGCTTCCAAAAAAGGCAGTATCATACCTCGATCGCGCTGTCAAAGAAATCATGAGCGCCGATTCTTTGTGACAATGTGAGAACTTCAGTAAGGAAGTATAATCAACCTCTACCACCTCTGTGGCTGCTGATACGTCATCATACGGTAATTCACAACCTAGTAAATTTGTGAATTACAGTGAGAAACCTTTCTTGAAAGGATCTGCTCCTAGCTCCTTATTGATCGACATCACCAACTGCTACCGATCGTTTGTTTTTTCGGGTTTTGTTATTTGCACACCTACACAACGCTATATACAGCGTTAAAGTATAAGAGAAGTATATGTTAATGAGTCTGTAGTAGCCTTTTTATTAAGATTATGACGAGAGAGAGCTCATTATTACAGAATTACTGCATGAAATAACCACGACCAATTAGAATTGAGTATGACGCGTCTATAAGAATAACCTACTTTGTGATCAGTCTTTTGTGTTGTTCTTTAAGTAATTTTTTATAAGATGAAGTATTTATAAATTAACTACAACAAATGTGCTGTACAAATAGCCAAACTCCCAAGCTATAACGCGTTTTGCTAATGATAAACAGGCATATTAGCTTTATCTGTGATGTTTATCTAACAAGAGCAAAAAAAAAAAAAAAAAAAGTTTCAACGATTTTTCTACAAGATATCCTGGTTATATTACTATAAAGCAGCAAATATCAGTGTACTTGCACACCTGATAGTTCAAATTGATAATCTTCCTTCATACCACATAATATATTTGTTAGTTTCAAGGAAAACAACTGAGTAAGCTACATACTTTGAGAGAATATCCTAACTAACGTTCAATTAAATCATCATTGCTATCTTTTATAAGGTGCGAGATAAACACAAAAAGTCCTTTGGGAGCAAAGGTAAAAACGTTGGGCAGCTTTTTATGAGGAATTGAAGTACTAGCACTGGTGGGAAGAGTACTGTAACATGTGTAATAATTTACGTCCTGGTAGAGTAAGAGAAGGAGGACGTTTCTGAGCATAGTATAAGTTGTTGAGATCGTGCAGGATAGTACATACTATGACCAGTAGGATAAGGGTTGTGAGGAATATACATGATGAGTGAGATGTTTGTTCAAGAGAAGAGAAGAGGGCCCGTCATGGAATCCGGTAGGTCTAAGCGACATTGCATTTGGAGACGTTGAATGATATGTTGTTTGATAAAGGAACTGGGAAAGACGTCGTAGATAGGTGGCCAAGACGCCAACGCACACCTCGAGTTCTTTCTAATGTTGTCATTGGTAGTTATACATCTAATTAGGCATCGGGGATTATGCAATGCTAATATCACAAAATATAATAGGAGGGGGTGGGCCACAACCATATTATAAAAACTTTAAGCAATTTCGATGAGTATCTACATTATTGGCTTGACTCAATCGATTGTCCTCAAACTATATAGTCAACGTGTAAAACAGAGCTTGGATTATATACTCAGAAACAGCTGAAGGCATGTTATTCTTGTCTTTTGGATCTGAATCACCAAAGATACTCAAATCAGTTATGCTATATTTCAGTCGAGATAACATGAAACATTAGCGTTTGATTGGATTCCACTCTATAAGCATATATGTACTAAATTGATGTTTAAAGTCAATAGTATTTAGTATAAATAAAGTGGGTGGCCAGTTGCCAAAAAGAAAGATGTATATAGTGACTTTTTATTAGAGCCTCCATGAGCAAAAAAGGGGATGAATGTTTACTACACGGTGATCATTTGCATTTTAAAAACTGGGAATTTAGAATTTCTAAAGTCAAAGAGAGTTAGCATTGATCTCGATTTATAATATCTCTTCTTACCCAATCGTCAGGTATCTTTTGTGCCCATCTGAATTTCTCAATCAATGTCTTGCTAAACACCTTTTCTAAAGGAATATTATACTTTCTACACCATGCAACGGATATACGAGGATCAATGTAGTTTAATTTGGAAGTGTTTAGTGCAATCTGTTTGTTCTCTTCTTTATCTGTCGCTTGGACCTTGGTAGCTGCAATACGCTCATCAATTTTTTCAATCCTGGCGATCAATTTGTCGGCCGTCATCGAGCTCTTTGGTTCAATCGTGGCTGCTTTGCGTTCCTTTGCAAACGTGTCTAGGAGGGCATCAGCCGCCTTCAAGCTTTTTGTCAATTCTGACTCTTCCAACTGTGACTCTCCATTTGCAGCTAATTTTTCATTTTGCTTTTGGAAACGCAACTTGATTCTCTCTTTTTCCTTTTTCACTAAATCTGCCTCATGTTGTATCATCCATTCTTCTTCTAAATCTGATTCGGGATCGGCATATTTTGGATTTTTCTTCATCTTGGGATCCGCAGCATAAAGTGTTTTTCGGAGCTTCATTCTTTGGTACTTTAATGCACGGATGCGGTCTTCGATTTTGGAAATTTGCTGTTCATGATTCTTGGAGGCCGTCCTCTGGTGATTACACAAGACAGCTACTTCACGATTTGCACGGTTATAAGATAGTAGCTTGTCATGGATACTGTCGTCAGGATTTGTCATTTTGTCTAATTGTTGTTGAAAAGTAATGGAGGCATTATAAGTACGGAACACTTTGGCAGATAAACCCTTCATGTAGTTGTTCAAGTGTTTGTTTAATCCATTTGGCTATATTATTCATCTTAATACACGTCATGTTTATAGAAAAAAAAAAAGACTTACTGTCAAGCGATCAAAAATCATATGTCCAGGCCCGACCTGCTTTTTGAAGAGCTTGATGTTCTTGAAAACTTGAGCATCAACTTCGACAGTATTTTGATATCGAATAGAATCTTTACCCAAGAAATCAAAATGAAGGGTATTTGGTGGTTCCAATTCGATGTGTTCATAACGAAGAGAGCAACAGCCAACTGTATCCGCTTCGTCCTCGCCCTTTTCATTACCAGCTCTTAAAGCTAATCTGTCAATTAAATACATGGCTGTGGCTCTTTGTCGGATTTCACTAACTTTGTCCTTTAATTCCTTGGTGTAGTTCTCACGAATAGCAGCCACGCAATTCTTAAACCTGGTTAATACAAGAAAGACAACCTATACTTCACACACACATACCTTAAGCTCTCTAGCCTTTTCAAACTTTTTCATATCACTCTGTCCTTTCCAAGCAGAAGTAGCGGCCAAAAAGACATACTTGATATTACCATTTACGTTTTCTTTCCAAGTGGCTAACCAAGTAGCTGTTTGATCATGCACGATTCCTCCCCACTTGTGGCCTTTGGGAGGTTCAGGTATTTTGGCACCCTTTCCCAAATTCAACGTCACTTGCTCAGGTTGAACACGCATCTTCAATTTGCCAGTCTTTGGATGATTGCCTCTACCACGGAATAACTCTGGCGGTTCAATTTTGAAATTACCAACTTTTTCTCTACGTCCATCAACGATAGCCGTCTGATAAGGTTCTTCTATTTTTTTCTTTTCCTCTTTGAGTCTCTATTGAATGCAAGATGACGTATGAATGTTAAATGTTTACATTCTACCCTTGTCGATCATTACCTGTTTTTCTTCCTTGGACATTTGCTTCTTGGCTTCTTTGTCCCGTTGAAGTTTTTCCCAAATGGGTCTAAAGTCACACTTGTTAAAATCTGTGATTTTTGGGTTCTAGAAGGATATATAAAAAAAAAATTAGGATCCGATGACATAAAAAAAAACAAATACACTTACGCTTGGATCTTTTTGAAGTACTTCTAACCAGTCATTAAAGAAATTTTTTTGAAATACAGGGTTCTGAGCGTGTTCACTTTCCAATATGTTTGCGAAAAAGGTAGCTACCTCTTCAGCTTCAGGACTAAGTGTAATTGGTTTTCCGTCATACTTCATTTTTACACCGTGAGGAACATAATCAGGAGGAAACATGACACCGTTATGTTCAAGGGTAGTCCATTTGATAGAATCATCCTCTTGAATACCGCTTTGGTCTTGTTCTTCCCACCATTTATAAATATCCTCTTCTTCTTCTTCCTTTTTCGCCTTTTTCTTTGCCTTTGTATTTTTAGTACTTGTACTTGCTGATTTTTCTAAGGGTCTTTTCTTCGATGGCATATCAACCTCCATTGGTTCTGGCTTAACTTTTTCTTCCTTGGTCTATATGTGTAATAAATCAGAATTAAAAGTGGAACAAAATCTTAATATTATTCCTTACTGATATACCATGATCACCGTTTGTTTCTTTCTTTACAGACGAAAGTTTACCATTGGCTTTCTTTTGAAGTCGTTGAGAAAGAGGTATATCATCCTCATCATCGCTGTCCTCTGTCTTTATAGGTGATTTTTTCATTCTTTGAGCCAAAGGAATATCATCCTCATCATCGCTATCCTCTGCCTTTACAGGAGATTCTTTCAAGCTACTCTCACCGTTCATTTGTTCATCCTTTTCAACGCGTAGTTCAGGAAGAGAAGGATTCGATTGATTTTCCACTACAATGTGTTACAATCAAGCATTCCCCTGATTAAAAAGCACATTGCTTTACCTTTTACTCTTTGAGCAAGGGGAATTTCATCATCGCTCAATACAGTGCTCATAGTTGATTTAATAAAGGAGAGAAAAAAGACTTTGTAATTTTTTTTAAAATTTGGTTTTATATGTAAAACAGCCGAAGAGCAATTTAAAACTCCCTTGTTTGACTTGCTTTTTTTTTTGAATGGAAATAATAGACGAGTTCTCATTGGATAATCAGGAGATATGATTGGAATAACAAAAAGTGATATTCTTTTTAAAAAAGATATGATATAGCTTATTGAGTGCATTACAGTTGAGCGTAGATCATATGAACAAGGAAAGAGAGAAAAAGGGGGAAAGCTTGTGAGGCAATATATGTTCATGTTTAACATTTTGATTTTGCACATCAAAACAAAACAATTTATATCCCCGATAGTTATTTTTGTGTAGCCAATAAAAACTCATTAGATATTTTTAAACATTACTCAAAAGAGTCATAAAGTGTTGGCTCTAATTCTAATCAGTTATCAAGAAAACTCATACAGTGATTTGTATTCATTCTTGGCTCAATTTCTTGGTTACATTTGATAATTTATCTTGATAGCTTCTCTTTAATTCAGTTGCACCTTGGACCAAAATAACTCTATTAGACTCAGAAAAGGAAAGTATGGAAGGAGAAGACTTGTCACAGTGGCCTTTTTACCGTATTCTTAAAGTGTTGAACTTGAGATTAAGGCAATTTAGATAATATTTAAACAATCTATATAGAGACATTTTAATCACCCTTGCGAGCGAAAACTGTGTTTAATATGACAGTAAAAGTGTGAACGGTAGCATACCGAAATAGTGTCTTCATCCATATTCTGCTAATTGAAGAGATATACAACGCCCAAAATAACAGAAAGAAGCCAACTTATAAAACCTCACTCTTAAATAACATGAAGCTTTTTTGGCTTTTTCTTTTTATGTTACTCTCGGATGACCGTTTGATTTGCTCGCTTTTAATAGTGATCATCAAAGGTCAGTTTTATTTTTGCAACGTTCAAAGTAACTAAGGAAGCCATATTTCTTATTGATGATACTATTCTGTCTGTCAGATTATCGTCTGCCTTAAGTGCATAGCGTTTAATGCCGAACTTCATCTTGGACCAGAACTCCTCAATAAGATTAAGAAATGGTGAATATGGTGGTACAAACATTTATATTCTCTCAATTAGCTCTTTTACAGATGGTGGTGATAGATAGGTGCATTATCCATAGACAGCGCAACTCTTTTTTTTTTTCGCTTGAATGTTTGAAATTTTCTGCCTCCAATATCGAGAAAAGAACTGCAGCGCTCATCCTCAGAGGAGCGACCCTTGGCAACTTCTCCCATATTCTCTTCTTAAGAGCCTAAAAGGCGCAATTTTAGAAGAGCTCCATTGCTGTTTATCGTTGTTGCGTCCCATTCTTGTTCAACTGAGGCACATGGCTCAATTAAAACTCTGTAATTACCTTGAACGGTAACCTCTGATATAAATATTTCTTGATGCTCTTCTATTCATGCTTAAAGGGTCCGTTTTTTTAAAGTTGATGAAGAAGTGAAGATGAGCGGACAGATGTGCAAATCAATTTTAGTAAACTGAAAAATCAGCCATTATTGAATCCTAGTTCTTGGATTGGTCCGTGATTCGCCTTGTCCACTGGTATGTTCTGCCGAGTGCCCTAATATAAGACAAATCAACTTTCTCACCCAATCGATCATTGACTGGTCTATTTCATTCTATGTCTTCTCCACCAGAATTGTCCATACAGTTGCTATGGCTAATCTGATGCCGTTGAGATGCTGATACGAAAACTGTTTATTCTGAATTAGGTATTCAACTACTATACCAGGATTGTATACTGTAGGATCTGCTTCTGGTACTTGTCTTGCGTACCACTCCGCCCATTTCCTTCATTGAATATCATAGTTATTGTGCGTACTGATCTTTATAATTTAATAAAAATCATGCGTTACAATAAGAACATTAACAGCATTGATTGGAAAGAATACTTCATGGACGTAAGGTTTCGAAATATGGAGAAATTTAATCTTGATTCTCTATTGCTAACGTAATTGTTGGGACTTGCATTATATTTCTAGCATAACAGAATATGCCGTTACGACAAAACCGTCAATACAGCTAATATATAATTTACATCAATACATGAATTATTCACGTCAGCAAAGCTTGATGATTTTTAGTTTGCTGTTTACCTGAGCTTGAACAAGAAACATCAGATAACTGAAGAAGTAGCAATCGTTATTAACTAGGTATCCACTATTTCCTAGTTTATGAACAGCCGTAAAGATGATGTTGACGAACCATTACGTATGTGCAAACGCACCATAATAGTGGTTTGGTTCAAGTGTCAGTGCAAGCGCACCCAGCACCTTCATGTCAAAAAGGAAACTTGACAAGGCCAGCCATCGCTGGATACGGTGCTACTTCCATAAACACAAAAAGAATCTAGGCAGATTACAAAAGGTTGAACATTTTGTATCTATTCAAGTTATTACTGTTTGTTTTCAGTATTACTTTTAATAATGCAACATGCAAGTTAAATTTTTTTTCCAACAGAAATTAGATATTACATCTTGACAGTTGGAATAAGCAGTTTGATAAACAGTTCAATTAACGCGTGTTTTGCTAATTGTAAAAAAAAAAAAAAATTCATTTCGTAATTAAGCACGCCCTTATGAACTCGAACTTTAAGAGGTATTTAAAAAAATTAGTCACGGCGGGAGTTGCACTTAATACTTTTTGATTTTTTTTTTTTTTTTTTTTTTTTTTTTTTTTTTTTTTTTGAGAAAGTCAAGATGTACCTGTATTTTCCTGTAATTTAAGTTAAAGTCATAGTTATAAATCAAGTTGGCTTTATTGTAAAGAAGTTTTTGAAAGTCCTTTTTTTTGTAAACGGAACTTCGCTACTAAAGCCGGTTATTTCTATAGTTTATTTTCTTTTTCTTATTCTTAATTGAATTAAATAAAAAAAAATGTCTGCAATTTTAAGAATCAAACCATATCAAGCTATCTCTTTGTCTGTTGTTGCTCCCGTGTAATTAATGGATGAAGTTTTATAGAACTTTCTTCCAAAAATACGGAGTAGTTTGGACTGCGGGTAAGCAATAAGTTCATCAAGAAAACAACGCTTCCAGTAATGAAGACGGATCTGCTGTCAAAAAAAGAAAAAGAACTGTTCTCCGTATTTCGTACAAAACTTTTCGCTGCCATAGTGCAGGCGAAAAGGCAAAAAATTCAAACCGTGTACCTGGAGGCACATCTGGACAGGCTAGACCTATACAGAAAAAACACTAAAAAAATTGGATGTCCAGCAGCGATGTGAGCCACTTGCTACAAAAATGATCCTACAAATATAGTATTCACTTTTGAAGGAACTCACAGCCATGACATCGGCTCTTTATCAAATTTTGCTTTCCTTCCTGTATCTCAAAATACGAAAGACTTTATCTTGCAGCAATTAACCGAGGGTTACATGTGTCGAGACGTTCATCTGTCTATTCAAAAACAACTCACTGAAGAATTGATTGATGTTTTGATTTGAAATGGACTAGGATTAAATAATAACTTCCAAGTATATGATAAATAAGTAAAGAAAATATATAAATTATTAATACAGGGTAGCAATATACACCACATTGTAGCACAGATTGTTAGTGTGATGTCACTCTGTCTACAGGCTCTTTTATTTACAATATAATTTGGACAGGTACTGTACAAATTATGATAAGCTCTTTGAATACTCTATAAGTCAATATCAGTGCTAAATACAACACTCACGGCCCATGTTCAGCAAAATTTTCAAATTAATGTTAATGGTGCTGCCCTTAACGAAATTGTGCATAGAGATCAGACATTAGACCCAAGCGATACCTACAACCAGTACAGAAAGATTCAAGAAAATGCTACTAGACGTGCAGTGGATCAAAAAGAATCTGTCAAATTTTGGCTGAAAGAATTACATGAACAACAACAGTATTTGACTTTTGTTGGCAACCAGTTCGAAACTGATTTCACTTTTGGTTTCTTTTCACAATGGCAATGAATCATATTGATTCAGTCTCCTTATTTGTGTTTGGATGCAACTCATAAAACGGCAAATATCGGCAAGTGTTTACTATACACCGTTGTCGTCCGTCACCCTAAGACTGGTACAGGTTGCCCAGTTGCATTTTGCTTTACCACCAATCACTCCGTTAATTCTCTTCTTGAATTTCTCTCTTTTTTGAAAAGCAACGGATGCACTGATGTGTTGAAAAAGTTTGTCAGCGTTACACTGCTTTTCGACCTGACCGTCTAATTATTACCTACAATGGAATTGAAGTTGGTACTATAGAAATTAAGCCTCTCGACACATGCAAAGAACTCGTCGATATTGATGTATGTAGAGTTGCTGAGATTTGCAAGCGCATGTTGCATTTGCGAATGAAAGTTGCCAAAACAACAAAAGAATTTGCGACTTTTGGCATAATCATTGCTGGTAGAAGATATATTTTGCTTACATCATGTAACTTTTTCTAATCGCTTAGTTACACCTTGTTTTAGGTAAACGCATTTTTTTCAATTCGTTGAGATTAGACACAGTAGATGGAACATATAAATATTTTCAACACGGTGAAGTATCTCTTCCAAGCTTTGAGTCAACAACAACAGACATGGAAGTATTCTTGGAATCTATGCTCTCTTTCAAAGTAATAATTTTAAGACAGTAAACATTTACATTAGTAACCACTTCTTTAAATCGTATCGTATATTTTTAGGAGCGCATCAAAGAAAGCTTAGCAAGTGAAGAAGAAGAAAAGTTACCACCTTTGATTGATGAATATTCTCATTTTATCAAGCCTACAATAGCTTTGAAAGACGACAAAGAAAAATATGTCACACTCGTGGAACAATAAAAAATAACTATATCGTTTGATGTTCAAGTAAAAAAAGATTTCAACTTTTTTTGGTGGTTCCTCTCTTAATTACAGTTTCTTGAGATAGAAACTTTGCTGCAAACTTGCCAGCCAAAACCCTAATTTTACTAGTAATTCCACCGAATCACTAGATGATATATATAACTTTGCCAGTTATTCTAAACGACAAATCATTCAATGTTATAATAAAACTCCATTCTAAATGTTTTGAAGTCAAAAATACATATCATTTTTAGGTCAATTTGATTTAACTTATTGTGATATTTCTCTTATCTCGAAAGGACAAAATTTTTAGACATTAAGGAACAATCATTTTTGACTTAGTGCCATTAATTTTTTTTGGAAAGTGACATTTATTTTTTGGTTACAGACATTCAATTTTCTCAAAGTGACAAAATTTACCGTTCTTACTGTATTTTGAAGAATAAACATAAAGCAACTGATCAAATCGCTCCCAATGATAAAGAAACGTGTTGATATGTTTATTTTCTACCTTTATATAACTTGTATGATGAAATTAATATAATGACTATGTCAAAGAGTGCCTCCAGGCTCATTATGCAAAAGAGCATTGTAAAAGGAATGGATATTGAGACATTATTTATGACCAAAGAACCTGTTTATATTGCCTTTTTTTGCTAGGTTAAAACTCTGCAGATTTCTTGCTTTCAGAATATTATTTCAATAAACACACCTACATTCTACACTTGTACCTTCTTTGTTGTCAGGCAACATCGGCATTTCCTTCAAAAAGAGCACTCATGGAAACTAATCCAGCTAACATCATTTGAGAATCTGACATTTTAAGGGTTCATTGCTAAATCATCAGAACAAGTCATATTGATACAAGTAAGAATACTGCACATAGGTGATACTCTATCCATCAATAGCTGTTTCTAGCTTTTTATCTAGATTGAACAACCAATAGCATCAATAGAAGTGAAGAGTAATGTGTAAGCTTTAAGAAACATGTCTAATTGAAAGAAAGAGTAGGAAACTAATCAGCTGTGATAAAGATCTTTTGGCTTCAAAGACTACTTTATACACAGTCTTTCTATTGGCTCATGAGTTTCAATAGCGTGTCTTTGCTTATGTGCATATGACTATCAACAAAGTTTCCTTGAAACATCCCTATGCATAGAAAGCTGCCTTGACTGTTATTGGAACGCATTAATCAATAAAATGCCATAAGTTGAATAACCGATGATCAACGCTTCAAAGTATTTCTGATCTACCTCTTTTTGCCCCCTTTTTTTCTTTTTCTTTTTCTTTACAGATACTCCTCGCTTTTTTTCTCCCTGTGAAGATGCTTTGGCATTGGCTCTGTTCATTCCTTTAGAAGACTGAACACGCTCTCTGTCCACGCTGTAACCCTAGTACGGTCATGGTGGTGATTCAAATGACTTGCGGATTCCTGGGCTGGCTACACTTGTGTGACCGACTAACCGCTCGCCCGTTATTTGTAAACAGAGAAATGCTCTCAAAGTGTGGCTACTCGAATAAATGCTTATGCTGCTACTAGGCGGTATCGAACCAAAAGCTATTTTGGGTAGTTTGCTGAGTCAAGACCATCTTCTGAGCTTGCGAGACGACTGGTAGACGAGGTTGGAGCCTATTGATAGCTACTTGTTGGCAGTCTGTCAATCCAGACTTGTCTGGGGCTGTTCAGCTTGTACTTTCTAGGTTTTTCAGATGTACAAGTTCAGTCTTCATACATCACCACTTTTTACAAGGTATATACACCATTGACATTTAGTGTATGCCTTCTTTTTTTGGGATCATATGTACTCTTACCTTCCCGTGGTTGGTCCTGTTAATCAAGACAATAAAGTCTTGAGAACTGAAAGGAGTACGCTTTTATTATAAATAAATGTAAATGAAAAAGTTGGTTAATAAATGACGCGCTTTTATTATTCATTGCCTTTATGTAAGTGAGATGAGTTGACGATAGCATCAATTATGTGCATTACGAAGAATGTAAAATAGCCTTGACATTGTACTCTCCTTATTATTATTCTAGAGGATCCCCCATAGCTGTAACCTATGGTTTCTTTTCTTTATAACCCAAGTACGAAGCCATTATTCTTTTCCAAGGCAATGTGCAAATTATCTTCAGATGCAGCTGTATGCACATCCATCTTTCATTACAGGGCTTTAATCTAAAATGGGACGATTGAAAGTGTAGTCGAAAAAATGATCAGACCTTTGCTGTACTAGTCAACACTTGCTGTTTTTTGTTTGAATGGCAGTCAAAGAATGAAGCTGGGCGCTTTGCCCCATTCCGTTCAATCTGCTGGCATAAATAGGAGACAAGCTTTCATCGGCTATTTGATAGACCAACTTTTACAATTGTTATCAAGCAGTGCATAAAGTCAAAAGATGTATAGAATAAACTATAAAGCTTCACCTCTAATTCTTTTACGAAATTTAGTAATTGTGTTGTTAGGTTTGAATAGGTAGACAGCATGTGAGCATGCTTATAGTTCAGATTAACTGTTTTAAGTTAGATTAAATACATACATACTAAAGAGAAGAAGGAGAACAATGGTTTAGCAGATGAATCTGCGTTTAATTAGCTTTTATAAAATTAGATGAAGCAGATCTAGATGTAACCTCAAGGATACGATAGCTCATTTATTATACAGAACTCATTAATGAAAGAGAAAGAAAGAGAAAAAAAACTTTCTAGACGCTTCATCAATCAAAGGGATCAGCAAGAGTAGGCCAATTGGGTAAATAACGTCTATCGACGAGTGGCCATACTTGATTTGGATCATATAGCTCAATGAATTGCTGGTCCATTGATCTTGATTTTGGGTGAGAGAATCTTCTATATTCATCAAATATTGATGTATGGCTCCAATTTTGTAGTTTTCGTAAACAACCCACTAGGCAACCAGTACGATGCTAGAATAGTGATGAGATATCCTTTCTTTCTCTCTGTATATTGACATTACCTTTCCCTTATTGCAATGGATGAGAATCGGATGGTTTCTTTTATCTAATAGGGCTGCTAATGCTGCACTTATTTTATCTTCAGGTACTATGATTAAATGTGAGAAGGAGATAAAGTGATTTTGATAGATAAAAAGAAATTACTTTGTACAAATGGTTCCTATAGCAAATATCAATTAGTAACCATAGCAAGCAGACAAAAAAAAGAGGGCTATACCTTGTTTCCTGCAATACCAAACTGTAGAAATTTGATATTATGTTCTTGTAAAAATTTCATATTCTGTTCTGGATATTCTTCTAGAATGAGTGTTCTAATGAAATGAGTTTACTTGCTTCATTTGTGTTTAAATGATATTTACAAGACACTTTTTAGTTTTAACTTTTCCAAGAATTTATAATGCTTCTTTTTTGGAAATGATGAACGATAAATGTGTTCACAAACCATGTTGAAGTTTTCTGGCGGTATCAGTGCTTCTTCAAAGTCATTATCGTCTTGTATTTGAAATGAATCTAATGCAGACCAGTTGGCATCTGTCAAAGGCTTAGGGACTATGGTTGTCGTCGTTATTGTTGCTGTTGTTGTTTCTTGATCTTTGTTATTTTCTGTCATTTCCAAATGCTTAAAGAGAGAGAGAGAGAAAGAAAAATTGAGGCAATGATTGGCTATCATTGGCTGTCATTTACCAAAGGTCAATACTACACACTAAATTTTGATAAAAGGATAATACAAGCTTATTTACATGATCTGAGTGGTATGAGTTCATAAGGTAACCTTACATATTTCATGCAATTCAAACAAGGTTATTTTGAATAATTTTCTCGTTGATAATTAACTAGAGTATAGTTGTTATTGATCTTATATTGTGTGCCAATAATTTCTAAAGAAGGTGTATATATCAGCATCTAATATATATAACTATGAAAGGGGATTATGCTTTATTTCTATTCAAAAGGCCAGATCTTGGATGATGCAGAGCTGTTAGACACTAGTTATACAATGTAAACATTTCCTTGTGTTTATGTAGTTGACGATTATTGACAGCAAAGCCTTTAGTAAATGTATTCGCTGGCAAGCAATGAGCCAAAAAGCCCATCGGGTTAGGAAAACTTTAGCTTATTAATTTTGCACAAAACATTTAGTGAGGTTAATATATATTTTAGTAAAGATATCATGGTTTTCATAGGAGGTTTTTTTTTTTTTTTTTTTTTTTTTTTTTTTTTTTTTTTTTTTTTTTTTTTTTGCCAGATCCTCATTCACACATTGAAGGAGAGCAAAGAAAAGCGAGCTAGACATTGATGCTATGACGTCAAGTGCTTGCTTGTTTCATTACTTTTGTCCAAATGGAAATCATTACCAAGAAATGGGTTGAGATATTTAGAAATGCTTTTTTTTTAAAAAAAAAAAAATAAAAAAAAGGAGAAACTAAGACTATAAGCTAGACCAGATATTGGTGACAACAAATGCATCAATGCTATATCTTTGAAAAAAAAAAGGAGTAAAGTAGCATTTGAGCGTATGCTTGTCATCTTTTTATAAGCCCTTTCTTTTCTTAATCCCCTGACTGAAAATAGACCTTTATAGTTTTTTTTTGTTACATAATGTCGTAACTGTATTTCTATAAGTTTATATGCCATTTCTGTTCAAGTTTATTTGCTTTTGACGTGTTTGATGAGATAATCGTTGTAATACTTTATAACCTTACAATAGAGCATATATTCTACTTTACATTCCTCTATCGCATCTGAAAGGAATAAGCATACTGACAACAATATTCACATTGACGACATTAATATAAATAGCAATCATAGATTCTCACCCTATAAAACGTACACGCTTCTTACTTTAATAATATTCAGCTCTTCTTAATAAAGAATGTAATTTGCAAGCCATCGACTTAATAGCCTTTTTACAACAATAAAGCTGAATATAACATGGTCATCTCACAGTGACGTTCGTTTGATGTGGTGAGGTTATTTGTAGTGCACCTTTATTCATTGCTAATCAAAATCGTTAGGGATAAAGCCTCTTTGACAGCAAGCGCCAATTCACCAAATAGTATTTCACTTCGACCAGATATGATTTTTAGCGCTAAATTATCAAACGGTCAAGAATATGAAATTGGAAACGAAGAAGTTAAGGCTCCCTCTGTGACAAAATCTATTGTCAATGCAACAAGAGTAAGAGTTCCTGAAACTGCCAAACGGCAATTACATAAAAGAATGAGAATATCAAGTGCTCCCAACACGCTGGTGACTTTTGGTATCTTGATACACGGTATGTAACAAACAAATAATTCATTGAATATGTTTTCACTAGTTTTCTATTTCGTAATTTGCTATTTGCTAATATGTATTTTCTGTCTTATAGGTTTCTCCTTCGAAGTATATATCGTTCGCCACGCCAATGACTATTACCCATATGAGAAAATTACTTGGGGAGAACTACCTCGGTTTAGCAAAGTCGATGATGTCTTGATGCATGCACTCAGATCGATGTTAACTTTGAAGGCAATATAATACTCATGAGATACAGTGATGACTCATCTCTTTTTTGGTTTACTTTTTTTTTTTTTTTTTTTTTAGCATTTGATGTAATTATCTCTCGCTGACACCGATGCCAATGATAATAATCTTGACGCCCGTACTGAGACTACTTTGCTTCCAACTGTATCATACATCACCATCTACAAGGAGGTAGTAAACGATGAGGCTGCAGGTTCAAACAGCCAGGATTTTTCAGATACAAATTTACTTAGTAATGCATAAATATAAATATAAATCCTTTTGTTTTTATCGTAAGACTCACTTACTATTGTATTTTTTTTTTTTTTTTTTTTTTTTTTTTTTTTTTTTTTAAAAAATTAAAAAAAAAAAAAAGTAATTTTTGTTTATATTTTGCTATACAACAAAATTTTATTTTTTTAAATTTTTTTTTTTTTTTTTTTTTTTTTTTTTACCAACGTGAACACAAAAATCACTTCTAGTTGCTTCTTCTATGCGATCAGCCAAAATTTTCTCTTTATTAATGATGCCTCGGGCACCTTTTGCTTGATTTTTGCCCAACACTCAGTAGCTTTTTCCACGAGTGCAATTAAATACAGTATATGGGCTTATGTTAGGGTCATTGTATTTACTGTCATCTTTTGAAACAGCAAACCCAGTACTTTTAGCACGTCCAAATTGTGATATCAGCGAGTAGTTGGGCCAGAAAGACTTTGATGAAGTTGAATTATTTAAAAAAGAAAAAAATGTAAAAAGTTTCAAGAGACAAAATCACTTGTTATATTCAGCTTTGTTATTGTAAAAAGGTAGCTAAGTCGATGACTTGCGAATTAGATTCTTTATTAGGAAGAGAGTTTACTTGAGTAGATAATCTATGGCTGCTGTTTATATTGACATAATTTATGCTTATGTTATTATTGTTATACTAGTAGCTACTATAGCCATTATTATAAGTTAGTCTTATTAGATACGATAGAGGAATGTAGAATGTATGCTCTACTGTAAGATTATAAAGTATTATAAAGACTTATATCAAGTACGTCAATAGTAATGGGTTAAGTAGAACAGAGACCAAGGAGTTACCATAAAAGGATTATTTTTAAAGCAAGCAATTGTTACAAAAGCTTATTAAATAAACTTGTTTCTTTTTTTTCTATTTTTTTTATTATTTTATTTTATTTTATTAATCTACAGCCAAAATGACGACTCGATACCAAAAAGTAAGGACAATAAATAATAATAACAGAAAATAACTCATAGTTAAATATAGCTTACTTCTCATGACGAAGATGAGGACTTTGTTGCTAGTAGTAGTAGTAGTAGTAGTAGTAGTACTAATAATAACAACAACAACTCAACACAGCCATCGCAACAACGTTCTGCACAAACACAACAATTAAACGACTTACAAGATACCTTTGGAGAAACATTTGATGAAGAAGACGAAGAGCATTCAGCTGTGACCGATAGACTACTTCGCAACAATAATGATAACAACAACAATAATAATAATAGCCATATATCAATACCAATGCCACAACCTTCTTCTTCATCACTGCATACAAGTGGCCCAGCCATATTACCCGTATCAACAGATGGTGTCTTTTCCAATATCTCAGCCAAACCAGAATCTGATAGTAAAAAATTAGAAGAAACGCCTCCTGTAAGTCAGCCCTAATTTTTAAAGAAAATATATAAACTAACATCATGACTAGACGTATGAAGAAGCAGCAGCAGATGCAACGCCACCTTATTGGCAAACAACAATCATTGCACCAGCCGGGATGGGTGATATTGTGCTAGTAGAGGGAATGCCAGTAGGAAATATATTTGCTTTCTTCTGGAACTTGTTGAGTAAGGAAAGATATTTATATGTATTTAATGAAAACTCACACGCATTTATCTAAAGTATCCGCAAGCTTTCAATTTGTTGGATTCATGCTCACTTATCTATTACACACATCTCATGCATCCAAGGTAAACAAAAGATAGAGCCTAAAGAATAATTACTCATCTTCTTTTTATTTCGCAGCAAGGATCACGGGCAGGTCTTGGCGTCTCACTTGTTCAAACAGGATTTTATATTCGAAGTCGTAAGTTACACAATTTTAAGTAACAAATGATATTAATCTATTTGATATAGGAGGCACATTAGAGGACGATGATTATTACTATAGTAGTAATGGCGAATCCCAAGACAACAAAAATAACGAGAATCAACTTGATGGCATGGATGCAGATATTATTGCGTACTTGCTTATGATCATTGGCTGGTTTATCATTATACGTTCAATAGCAGACTACTTTAGAGCAAAGCAAATGGAAAAGATTATTCGTTCTGAACCAAACCCTGAAGCTAATGTGTAAAAGGAAATACAAATAAAATATCACTGCTCCATCGGATATTGAAAATAGACTGCCTGCTTAAGATTTCTGAGCATATTTACTATACAAAGGTTCTAACACACTTGTTGCAATTACTTTTTTGAAAGAACATTATATTATTACTAGAGATAAACGCTTGGCATACTTGTAAAGTCTTTGTCTTTAAATAACATTTTTGTTGAGATTAACACTTCTTGAGTATGATCTGCTTCGGTTCCTGAATATTATCATATATAAGGATGCCGATTATCTTGGTCGATTCTTTCTTCTTCTTCGTCTTGCTTTTAACAAATAGATAAGCTGAAACCCTTCAATCAGTCTTTGGCTTTCCTTGCTTTATTATTAATCAAATAATATCACAATATCACTACAACTGGTTAACCAACATCATTATGTACAACGGACAATCTTCATCTTCCAGCCTTACCGATCAAAGGGTGATAAATGCTACAAAAGAAGCCGAAAATCCTTGAAAGTACTCTGTTAGGACTTGAGAACGAACAACCAAGAAACACTATATTGGCGTACAAAAAGAAGCAGGAGATCTTTATTGTACAATGACCTCGAAAAAGTCTTTGAAAGATGCTCGATGAACATGACTATACTTTTCTCTTTCTTTCTCTTATAAACACATAAAATGGTTTATTTAACTTTGTCTCAAAACGAAAAAATCGTTGCCAGACGCTGCGATGACATTTTAGAACGAACCGTACGTCGTGTATTTCAACAATGGAAAAAGAATGGAAAATTAGAGACGAAGCCTAGGTTTGGAAGGCCTCCTATCTTCAACGATAGGAAAAGAAGAGAACTGGGAAGAGTAGTACGAGCAAACCGCCGTGCTACTCTTAGCAAAATTAGTCAACTAATCAGCACAAAGGCCACTGAAAGAACAATTCACAGGGAACTGAGAAAACTTGGCTATGCCTCTCGTGTGGCTGTCAAGAAGCCATTTTTAAATGAAAAGCAGCAAAAAGTAAGATATATCTTTGCCAAAAAACATGCCCACTGGACAGTAGACGACTGGAAAAAAGTAATCTGGACAGACAAGTCGAGCTTCGAAATCGGCAAGCTGTCTTCACAGCCCAGGGTATGGCGCAATGTTTCAGAAAAGTTCAAGAAGGAATGTCTGGCGCCAACCTTCAAAAGTGGCAGAACTTCTATCATGGTTTGGAGAGCCATAGCTGGTGGAAAGAAGTCGAAACTTGTCTTTATGAAGAAAGGCATGAGGGCAAGTGCCGACTTCATAAAACCAGGTCTATGAGCCAGTGTTACTAGACTTTTACAAAAGCCTAGATAGTCCTGTGCTCATGAGAAACGGCACACCCATCCATAGAGCGAAAATCGCTGCCGAATGGAGGAAGGCAAAGGGTATAAACAAGATGTCTTGGCCAGCTCAGTCACCGGATTAAAATCCAATTAAAAATTTGTGGAGCATAATGAAGAGGAAAATTAACGCTTTATGCCCTCATGCCAGAAGCCCACAAGCCGTAGGAGTTGTTTTGGAGAGTGTTTGGAGAGAATTAACTCCAGAAACTATCAACGAGTTGATTGATTCCATGCCAAAGAAGGTCAAGGTTGTGATCAAGGCTCGTGGTGGACCCACAAAATATTAGAACAATAAAAATCCAAAAATTGCTTTACAGCTCTCATTTTTTTTTTTTCGATATTCTAATTTAGCTGACCTTTCGTCGCCATTTGTGCTATCTTATAACTGTAACAAAGCTACAAAAGGGTCACCTTCTTTACTGTGTAGTCTTTAATAGCATTAGTAAAGCTGACTTTTAAAAAACGGTCAAAATTTTTGTCAGGTCACTGCACTGTAATAAATGTTAATACTTCGACCTCCTGTTACTACGGATTGTTGCATTCTAGTACCTTCCTACAACGATTAATTAGTGTAAACAAAGTGCAACTACCAATTTTAATAACTTTCTTTATTCTTCTAAAGAAAAAGAAACATAAAGAGCCCCATTGTGCTTTCTGTTCATCACCATTACTGCAACAATACAAACATCACACAAATATCACAGATACCCAATGAAGAAAATAAGGTGTTGCTTGGCAACATTGTCGGATCTGATGGATTTTGTGTAGTTTTCATATTTTACAGAAGGACATTTGACGAAAAAGGAGATGATACCTTAATACAAAACCATGACTTGGGTGTTGATGACTTTTCAATAGAAGTTATTCAATTATATAGGACAAGTTTTCTAGACCCAGGCAGAAAAACAGTCTATACGGCTACTATGGGTTTAGATGAAAACCAACATGAAATAAGACGCTGTATTATGAAGGAGTATTATCATTTAACATCCAAATGAACTCTTCACGCGATCTCACAGTTTTTCTTGTTTAAACATGCACAACCGCCTTTAGATGCCAAAGTCTATTGACGGCCCGCTGTCTGATCTTTCGACTATTTTGCCACCAGCATTCCTTACCAAGAAAGCAAGGAAATTAATTGATGCTTGGCTCATTCGCTGGCCTACTATCTGTGCAATTCTATTTGAGATGGACTATCTGGCTCACTCTCAACTTCCAGATCCCTCTAACTACCTTGGTGAACCTTTTGTCAAATGTCTTCTTCATATAAACCATCGATATTCTGATAGTTAATTATCATCACTCTCACTTTAACTCTTTTACATTTTCCCTTTAATTCCAAAAGGGGCTTTCATTTCTTTTTCACAGCGATCCGACCAGGGCAAAGTAGTAGAAATACTACGTGCTCATTGGTAAATTGAAGTGCTCTTTTTGACCTGAAATTTAATCTGAGTGAACAAATGTTTTCAAAGACAGGACGCAAAATGACTCAGAAAATCTCATTCAAGCCACTGTTTTTAATTAAATAGCTTGCTTTATCTTTTTTTTTAATTCTTCTCTCTTTGCGCAGCCTATCAAAGAAAAGAAAAGAAAATGCCTGGCCTTTATATGCTTGATTATGGTGCAGGCAATGTTCGCAGTTTAGTGAATGCCGTTCATCATTTAGGCTTTGATATCCAATTCGTAGAGGAGCCTTCAGATATCGCTAAAGCTGATGTAAGATTGAATTGATATAAAGATGAGCAATAAATTAAGAGATATAGAAACTTATTTTCCCTGGTGTGGGTGATTTTGGATATGCCATGCGAGCCTTACGTAACAAGGGCTACTCTCAACCTTTAAAGGACTATATTGCCTCCGGAAAGCCCTTTATGGGTATCTGTGTAGGTATGCAGTCCCTATTTGAAGGTTCTGATGAAAGTGATGAACCAGGATTGGGCATTATTCCTGGTAAAGTCTCCAAGTTTGACGCCACGTCCAAGGCTGTGCCTCATATGGGATGGAGCAATGTGCAAGTGATCAAGGAACAAACTAAGGATGAGGGACAAGAAGTGAACTATAGCATGAATGATGACAAGGCTTATTACTTTGTTCACTCTTATGCCGCAAGATATACAGAAAAGAACAAGGAGTGGACATTGACCACAAGTCAATATGGCGATGAATTGTTTATCTCTTCTGTACAAAAAGACAACGTGTTTGCTACACAGTATCACCCCGAAAAGAGCGGATATGCTGGTTTGAACGTTCTCAAATCTTTCTTGACTGGCACCGGTATTGTAGACAACAAGCATATCATCAGCAAGGAACCCGTCTTGTACGAAAAACATAGACTTACAAAGCGTATCATTGCCTGTTTGGATGTCCGTGCAAATGATCAAGGTGACCTGGTTGTCACCAAGGGCGATCAGTATGATGTTCGTGAAACAGGAGGAAACAATGATGTGCGTAATTTAGGAAAGCCCGTCGATTTGGCCAAACGCTACTTTGAAGAGGGAGCTGATGAAGTGACGTTCTTGAATATTACCAGTTTCCGTAATTGTCCCTTGGGCGATACGCCTATGCTCGAAGTCCTCAAGCGTACATCCGAAACCGTGTTTGTTCCCTTGACGATTGGTGGTGGTATTCGTGATGTAACAGATCCAGATGGCACATTCCATCCTGCTTTTAAAGTCGCTGGAGAGTACTTCCGTTCAGGTGCTGATAAGGTCTCTATTGGTAGTGATGCTGTATATTGTGCCGAAAAGTTTTATGAAAACGGATGCAAAAAGACGGGAACAACTGCAATCGAGACAATTGCAGATGCCTATGGTTCTCAAGCCGTTGTCATCTCTGTTGATCCTCGTCGTGTATACGTCAAGGATCCTAGTGAAACAACACACCATGTGGTTAAGAACTCTCAGCCTGGCCCTAATGGAGAAGAGTACTGCTGGTACCAATGTACTGTCAAGGGTGGCCGTGAAGGTCGCGACTTGGATGTTGTTCAATTAGTTACAGCCTGTGAGAAATTGGGTGCGGGTGAAATCTTGTTGAACTGTATGGATAGAGATGGTACCAATTCTGGCTTTGAACTCGAGTTGATTCGTGCTGTCAAGGAAGCTGTTTCTATTCCTGTCATTGCTTCAAGTGGTGCAGGATGTGTAGAGCATTTTGAACAAGTATTTGAAAAGACAGATGTAGAAGCCGCTTTAGCAGCGGGTATTTTCCATCGTAAAGAAGTTCCTATTCAATCTGTAAAAGATCACTTGAAAAAGACAAATGTAGCCGTTAGACCTGTTGATACAACCATTTTGTAAATAAAAATTAATGTTTTACTGACACGAGTGTCGCAACCAAAGATCAATAGTAAAAATGCACCGCTTTGTTACATAAAGATAAAGGAGATTCCATATTAGGCTTAGCTCCCCTTTTTAATTTAATGTAGGAACAAAAAGAATCATGCGTTTTTGACATGACAATATGGATATCACCCATTTTAATTTATCTTGCTGGCACCATGTTCTATATCGTCGGAAATGAATATCCTGATGGACGAAAATCTGACGTAGTGTATCTTCCAAAGACAAAATGTAGCATATTTCTTGCTCCGATTTTGTTAGAGATTCAACATAAGGTGGATCCTTTATTCATGTCACGGGTCATCCGATATTGCCTGTCGATCTTTGACGAACATAAGTATGAAGACAAAACAATTCAATTAATTTATTCCATCGCATACAAAATTTTTCCGAGCAAGGAGCAGAGGACGAAGAAAAATGGATATTATTGTGGGGTGAACACTATGCACCAGAAAATACATCAGAAAATAAGCTAAATAATCTAAGTACGAATTTATCATAAGTGGTCTTTTTCGATCAACTGACAACATAAAGCTAGAATGAATAAAGCAATAACAAGATTTCTTTTTTCTCTTCTTGAAAAGATAAACAAACCAATATGGCGACTTTATAAAGCCATGCTTAACACGATGCCACAATTGAAAGGGTTTGCTGGAGGGCATCATAGGTATTGGGTAGAGGTAGCACCTGTAGAATTAATCGAACTTCTGGTATATTTTCTGATGCATGTAGTGTTTCCCAACGAAAATACTTAGAGGAATCCAATAAAGTATCTATGACACCAATGGAAGACGCACCAGAGAGTGCCAACATGCATTTCGTCCGCAAATTCAAAGAACAAATGGCTGATCGAATGAAATAGAAAGATTGTTATGATCGAGGTAGGCAAGAGGGCTTGTTTGGTTGTTTTGGTAGTCACTTGTCGCTAAAAAACGTTTATAATAAAAGGACTCTGTAGTCGACAGATGCACATGTGCCAAATCCTTTTTCTTTTTCTGTAAAGACAACGATGATGTTACATTGAATACAGAATATTAAAGAGTGATTCTTGGCGCACAATAAAACACTCATATAACGCGTCATGTCCATTTCTTATTGGCCATGAACAATCCTGTTTGCATATAAAATGCTGCTTATAATAATGGGCTTTTTCTTATATAGAAACTATATAGAGGCATACTGACGTACATCTGTAATTATTCTTTGCTACTATTCGTCTATGTTGCTAGCGTTACTCTTTTAGATGTGGGAAGTGCGCATGCCAACCCAGGCCTAAAAATCTTACAAGGCCCAATCATTACCTGTAAAAGCTACATAAATATGGACGAGCTTGTGCTCTTGTGGAGAATACAGCAACTGAAATGTGGACTATTTTCTTGATTTGTATATTCTGCTCTTCGCAGCTTTTGAAGCCACTGACCACATTCTGTACACAAAAGTTGCCGACTCTTTTTAAAAGCTTTACAAGAATATGAGCATTTCAATCAGAACTTGAGAATATTCCTGCAAAAAGTTTATAATTACATGAGCTCCAAGGATATGAGGCTATATTTTTTGCTACGTTACCGTGAGTTATGTTATGTAATGGTTTATAAGACAAAGATAAAAGAAGTACACATTATTCACCTTTATTCTGAGATAAAGGCAAAAGGAACAAATAAATAAATTAAAGATATACTATTTATAGTTGCTATCAGATGGTCGGTGAGTCATTGTTCTAAGTATGGATTATAATTACTGTAGTGTGTTTAAGCATTATTTGTTTATGCATTGGTTCATCGCCAAGTAAATGTCATGGTTACGCATGGCGCAAGGTAAATAGGCACAAGAGTGTAATTGGTGACAGAGAATATGCTCTTTATAGGACAATGGTAAGGCCATAATACGGTTACATTGGGTGTAAATAAAAGTTTCTTTTTTTTTGCATGAAAGTGTTGCCTCACCGTATCATAGTAACCAAAGTACTCCGAAAAAGTCAATCCATAGAAAACCAATAGACACTCAAGAACAACACTTTGTATAAACGACGGATCACCCATTTTCAATAAATGCTAACCAAAAAGAGGGGGAGGGGAGGACAGAAGAACGGGCAGGCGAGGGGGTATAAAAAAAAACAGCAGACCACCTTCTATTTTGAGTTACAGAGGGCATTTTATTTGTGTGACTCAAGTCACCACGTTGTTTTATTTATATTCAAGAAGCATTTCATTCTCTTTCTTTTATTTTTCTGCTGTTTGCTGTTTTGCTTGCAAAAAAATACAAAGTCTTATAAAATGGCAAGCCAGCAAAATGTTAGCAAGTCAAACAGGCCGATTTCTTTTGTTGGCATGAATGTCAACCAAGTAAAGTCTGAACTTGCCGCTCAACTAAGCAATCAGGAACAATTGTTGGCAAAGCTAGGAACAAGTCAGATTAGTCGAAATGCATTCTTGAAGCAATCAGACATGATTCGAAAAGAACTTCAAGATCTCAACAAATATAATCAGCAAGACGAATTACCTACTGAAATCAGAGAAAAACTAGAAACTTTGGCAAATGAATTTCAGCACATAAAGGCAACCAAGGTGAGTAATAAAAAAAATCAATTGTGTATTTTATCTGTAATATTTATCTATTTTGCATCATTTAGAGCTCAGATATTGTCTCTCCTTTATTACCTCCTGCACCAACTCACAGTTCATCTTCTAAACAACGAGCTAAATATGCAAATGGAAATAAACGTAACCCAGATATCGAGTTCGCCACAGAGATTGGTCAAGGATTACTCATTGAAGTGAGAAAACTACAGAATATCATCCAAGAAAAGGAAGAAATTATAAAGCAACTGGAAGCAGCCAGGACAGAGAATGAGCGTCATCATGAAACAGCTCAGAGACATTTAAAGCAGCGTGAGGAAATCGAAGGTAGGTTATCAATCAGAATATTTTGATATTTACTAATAATATCTTGTATTAAAAAAGAGAGATTAAAGGAGGAAAATTGGAATCTTGAGGTAGCAAATCAGGAACTAAGAACTCATTTATCGGAATCTAATCAAACGATCGCTAAACACAACGCAGAATATGCCAGATTGGTCAAACAAGTCAAAAACCAGTCAGAGCAGATTGATATCATGAAAGCTCAAGAAGAAAAAAACACTTCGTTGATTGAAGCCATGAAGGCAAGACATGAGCAAGAGACACATCAGCTGCGAAAACATGCTGCCAATGCTCAGCGTGAAAATGCTCAAATTCAAAAGCAGATCGAAGCACTCAACACAGAACTCAAGATATGTAAGGCTAAACTGGCCATTAAAATGGCTACAGCCTCTGCTCGTAGTGAAGAGCCTAGTGAGTCATCAGAGGCAGCCGCAGACAAGAACGACCAAGACTCGGATCACTCTGTCAAGGATGTGCATCCTATTCCATCTACTAGCACAACGACCAACCGCAGCCAGCAGCTTGAAACAGAAACACTCAAACAGTCCTTGGCTCATGCACATCGAATTATCTCGAACCTTAGAAGCACAGCACACAAGGAAAAGCTAGAAAAGTTCGAGTTGAAAAAGATGCTCTCGGATAGTCAGGAAACAATTGAACAGCTGCGTAAAGATATAGCCAACATGAGCAATAATGCCATCTCGATGAATGGCAGCCGCAGCAACACAAAGACTGCCAAGAAGAAGCACACCAAAAAGAGACGTGGTGGTGTTGCGAGACAAGCGCGTGGGGTTTCAATTAATGATTCATCTGATTCTGATCAACAAAGCATAAAGTCAAGCGATTCTGAGTTGGATGATAGTCTGGATGAACAGCAGGACCCTCAATTCAACAATGGGCTGGGCCTTGGATTTGGTACACCTATAAGCGCTTTGCCTATGAAGCCATTGTCTTCCGAGCTAGAATTCAAGGTGCAAGTGATTGATGTTGGCATCAACACAGATCCTATTGATATTGTTGCACATGAAAAGCCTAATGACAGCTTGTCATCCGTCAGTCTGAGTACACACTCTGTTGCACCTGTCACAAGCAATGGAAAAGCTGTAGATGTTACCACCGTGCCACAACTCTCGGAAACGAGCTTTATTACGGACGCTCGTCAAATTACCTTGGAGCACACGACTGATAATCAGTCATCTTTAGACACCAATGATATACCCAAAACCGCTGAAAAGCCCCAAGTCATTGTTCAAGAACAGATAAAGCATGTTGTGCTTCGAGAACTACAAACAGCATCTGCACGTGCTGCCATTATTCTTCCTCAAGAACAGATGACCCTGCTGATCAAAGAAAGAGTCTTTGTACCCACAGAGAGCAGCTTCAGCCAGCTGCCTACTCTAGACAGCCATCAGCAAACGTCTATTGGCGTTGGCCCTACTGTTGATGTTCAACCCAGGGCTGATCTAATTAGCCTCAAGGAAGCCAAGAAGATGGTTAAAGAAGCACTAGAAAAGTCTCAAGTGGAAGTGCAACAAACTATGATACCAAAGACTGAAGTTGAAAAGTTAATTACTGAGGCATTGGAAAAGAGTGCAGCTGCAACAAAACAAGACATGGTTACAAAGGCAGCTGTAGATCAACTGATTGCTGAAGCCACTGAAAAGGCAGTTTTATCAGAAAGAGAAGAAATGCAAACACGCATGATAGAAAGAGAAAGAGTGGAGGAAATGATGAAGACGATGGTCCCCAGATCTACTGTTGATCAGCTTATTGCCAAGGCTACCGAAGAAGCCATTCAACTTGAACAGCAAAAGCGCGCAGATGAAATGTCTGGTCATCCCAGACAGCCTTCTCAACAGCAAGATGAAGAAATGTTTACAAAGCATCAAGTGGATATGCTAGTATACGACGCTGTTGAAAATGCAATCTTGGCAGAAAGACAAAGAGTCGCCGCCGAAAAAGACAATGAGCCTAGTCGAGAGGGCACCAAACCTAGAATTGTCTTTTCAGAAGGACCTGAGTCAGTCATTGATATAGCTCCCACCAACCACCATGGAGTAGCAGAAAAGCAGTTGACTGAAAGCAAATCTATTCATATTTCAGAACAGCCAGGTATTGAAGAAAAGAATATCTCAGCTATTGTAGAAGAAAAGGAGGATGAGCCAAAGGAAGACATGATTGCCCAATCTCAAGTTGACAAGCTGATTGCCGAAGCTACAGAAAAGGCACTTCTTTTCGAGAAGCAAAAGATTTCTTCGACCATGATTCTCAAAGAAGAAGCAGAAAAGATGGCTGTGGAAGCAAGCACCAAGGCACTTGAAGAAGCCAAGCGGGAAATGCAAAAGAAGATAGACCAAGACACGATGTCTAAATCAAAAGTAGATACCTTAATTGAACAAGCTAAACAAAGCGTACGAGCTGAGCTCGATATAATACTTAAAGAAGCCCAAATCGCAGCTACAAAGGACATGATTACCAAGTCAGAAGCAGAAACAATGGCTCTGGAAGCTGTTGAAAAAGAACGATCCAACATGATTAGCAAAGAAGAAGCACAGGATCTTGTTACACAGGCTGTTGCAAAGGAAACCGAACGACTGCTAAACGAGCATCAACAAGCATTGGAGACGGCCATGGCAGAAGCAGAGGCAGCCAGAAGTGCTGAAAAAGAGTCCTTGCTCAAGACAATCGAGTCTTACAAGAAAGAGTGTGACGATTTGAATCAGAGAATGAAACATATGCTTACTAAAGACAGTACTGATGTTTTGATCAAGCGTGCAGTGGCAGATGCTTTGAAGACTGCTGAGAAGAAACAAAAGGAAATACTTGCCAACATGATTTCGAAAGTAGATGCAGATATTCTTACCCAACAAGCCGTGTCTCGTGCACTTGAACAGGAACGAAAAGAAGCGGCTGAAAGAGAAGCAGCCGAGGCTGTCGAGATGATTTCGAAGGCAGAAGCTGAAGCATTGGCAAAGGTTGCTGCTGCTGATGCTATTGTTAAAGAACGTCAAGCACAAGCAGCACGCGAAAAAGAACTCATTTCCAAAGAAGAGGCTGATACTTTGGTACAACAGGCAGTAAGAGAAGCGGTTGAAAAAGAAAAACTTGAGCATGCAGAGACTCTGGCTAAAGAAAGAAAGGCAATGAAAGAAAAGGAAGAAAATCTGATTACTAAAGAACAGGCCGAGACAATGGTTGCCGAAGCTGTGCATAATGCATTGGAGAAGGAGAAAAAGGCTCGTGCTGAACATAATATCAAGCCTAACACACCAGTTCCTTCCAAGCATCCTCACTTGTCTCATTCACCTTTGGCTATTGAGAGATCTATTTCTACGTCAAGACTTGCTCCTCCTTCATCACAAGTATTACCTTCTCCATCTGTCTCTACACCTCCTGCAACTAACAGACACAAACTAAGACTATCTAGCTCCGTGTCGTCATTAAGGAGAAAAGCTTCTGCTGATCATGGCAGCAGCAAGAAAGAACCTCATTCTAGACAAAGCACTGAAAGTCATCGTAACTTTGGTACTCTTCGTATATTTGAAAGTACTACCTATGGCTCTCGTAAGCTATCATCTCGATCCAATCTACGTAACCTTGCCAACCAAGAATCAGCTACATCCATTTCAACAATATCTTCAGAGGATGCTCAACCATATCTTCCTCTCTCTGCTCGTTCAGATGATAATCTTGCCGCATTCACAAGCCATGAAGGCACGACTGATCTTGAAGTCATCACTGCTATCACTAAAACTATGATTGGTGAATGGTTATTGAAGCATACTCGTCGTTATGTTGGTGGTGGCATTTCTGAGAATAAGCATAGACGATTCTTTTGGGTTCACCCTTATACGAAAACATTGTATTGGAGCTCTATTGAACCTGGTGTAGATGGAAGTGAATCCAAAGCAAAGAGTGGTATGTATAAGAGAGAATGTTAGATAAGTTTCATCTAACCTATTTCTTGATTATTTTTATAGCTTTTATTGAATCAGTTGTTCAAGTGCCTAGCAACAATAATCAGGAGGCTTCACCTATGAGTCTCTTGATTCGTACACCCAAGCGAGATCTCAAACTGACAGCACCAACCCTCGAAAGACACGAGATTTGGTTCAAGGTAAAGCGTGTGTATATAGTAGTAAACAATCGAAGCTAAACCTCTATTTAGTCATTATCATACTTGCTTGGAAGATCAACTCATGCTCATCCATCTACAGAAGAATCACCAACAGAAGAAAGTCAGTATAATAATACCATGCAAAGTATTAAAAGTATGATACCCATTCATGACGTTACTCAATATGATTCTGATGACTCTGAAGATATAGTTAACATAAGACAATGTTGTGATGGAAAGCATGATGTTTCAACTCTTTCAAAAAAGCACTCACACACTCATTTATAATAACATGTATACACACACACACGACACATTAAATAAAAAATATAAAAAACACCACTTGCCATAAAAATCATTGCATTGTACCAATCAAACGTCGGCGTACATTCTGTCCAATGCAAGGTCAGTATTTGATGACGATGAGAGTAACCTATATGAGTCATTCAAATAAACAAGACTTTTTACTATACCTCATAACAAGTTATATATACATTTATATTTATATATATATATATATATATATATATACTGTTGTATTAATCTCCTTTCGGATCAAGCTAAAGAAACGAATCCTTATTACTGCCAATGACACACTAACTATTTTAAGTATTTCAGATTAAGAAAAGGCTGCATCATTTTTTTTTTCTTTCTTTTTCTCTCTTTCTTAAACATAATTAATTATGCTTGATATACAAAAAACAGACACTGCATGGCATACAGCCTCGCATAATACTGTTCCACCCGAACTATTACACTCCCTTAGGCATCATTCATTATTCCAAAGAGCTAATAATGACAACTTTTTGGAAAAAATCGCCTGTAGAATGCATTTAAGAACATATGGACCACGGGATGTGATTGTTGTTGAAGGAGAGCCTGCAAAGGCCATGTTTTTCTTGTTAAGAGGTTCAGTCGATGTATGTTCTGCCGATTTTGAACGAATTTATGCCAACCTATCGCAAGGATCATGCTTTGGTGAAATCGGTATTCTTTATTCTATGCCCCGTACAGCAACGGTGATTGCCAGAACAAAATGTATCGTTGCTTCATTGACAGCTGAGGAAGTCAATAATTTGTTACCACAGTACCCAGAAGTTGAGAAAATGCTTCGATTTGAGGCTGAAGAAAGATTGGCGGTATTAAACAAGAGTAAAAATCTTGGAGTAAAAGAAAAGGTTAGTTTGAAACCAATGACAGAACGTAACATTGAAGACTTTACTGGCATTCGTCAATTACTTCAAAAGGTAAGATCTCATCCAAGGGATATAATTTCCTTTTTGTTGGAGACCCCCCTCTTGTTCACTCTCTCTAGGGTAGATCCCCTTTTTTCAAGGTTGTCCAGAAGAGTTTTTACACCTTATATCGCTCAAGGTTGAGCCTCGTCATTATGCGCCTAATGCGATTATTATTAGTAAAGGCGAATATGGAAATGAGCTCATATTTATCATTAGTGGTAAAAAGAAAGACTTGTCCATTGCATGATTTTTGTCATTATTAATCTTGCCTGATTTTTTAGGCACAGTAGAACTTACCAAGACAGACGATTCAGGCATATTGGTTCCCATTACTCGATTAAGCCCAGGAGATTATTTTGGTGACATTTCTGTATTATTAAATACGCCGAGGGCTACTAATGCGAGGGCAGTGACAGCATTGGAGCTATATATTTTGAAAAAATCGGATTTTATGGATGTTGTTCATCATTTCCCAGATTTATTGGGTCGCTTTAAAGCAATGGCAGAAATCTCACTTAGTCATTTACAGTCAATGGTAAGTAAATAATGAACCATGATATGTAATATAACATTGTTCTTTATAGACAGGAACGTATCAAATGAGAGGCGTAGAAGAAGCGACAGGTAAAATACGGAAAATATGTGGTAATGATGATATATCTGTGTTTAGTAACATATTCATTAGATGCTCCTATTTCTCCACGCGCAAACCACGAACAGCTTTCTCCTGAAGGATTGCCGTCTTTGACCATTCCAACTAACTCCGTGTGTAGTACGACGGCCGACCAAGATCCTACCTTGTTGCCTCCTACGCCCACGAGCAATTTGAAAAAGTCGGAGACGAGAAGAAGAAGAGCCAGTGTAGCCGTATGGTCCGATCCTAATTTGGTTGCGCTTGCAAATCGACATATCAAGCCTGACAAGCATGAGACTCAGCAGACGAAAATGATGATTGAAAGCACCCAGCCACAACTCAAGATCTCTCAACCAGTGATCAAAGGACAGTTAAGCTTATTCACTGAAGATATATTATCGCGTATTGTCAATTGCCTTGACTTTACGTCCATACTGCAGCTTTCAATCGTGTCTAAGCAATGCCGAGAATTTATCCAGCAAAACAGTAATGTCTTGAAATCGCTTGATTGGAGTTCTATGCATAAAAAAATAACCGACAGCAACGTGGATCATCTTGTTCAGTTTACTGGAAGCCGAGTACGCTCTTTGAATCTGTCTCAGTGCTTCTATTTGACCGATGACGGATTTAAAGTGTTAGTGGAGAATTTGCCAAATGTAGAAGTTATGGATCTTAGCTCATGTTGGCTTTTAACCGACAGAAGCCTCGCACTTTTAGGAACAGCATGTCCTCAGCTCACTCGATTGAATTTATCAAACTGTCGCAAGATTAGCGATATTGGAATATTCAAATTACTCGATGCAAAAGCATCCAACGCATATCCGATGCTGGAAGAGCTGTCTGTATCCTACTGCAAAAAGTTATCCGACACGACGATGCGACACTTGGCTAGTTATTGTTCCAATACATTACAGTTACTCAACATTCAACGTTGTACACGAATTACTGATCTTGGATTTCTAGCTTGGACATCTACACGCTTTCCACAACTGCAGGAATTGAATCTGAACGATTGCAGCTTTCTAACAGACCAAGCTATAGCTTACTTGATATCCGCAACACCAAACTTGAAGCGACTGTCTTTAAGTTTCTGTTGTGCTTTATCAGATAGTGCCATCGAAAGACTGGCTACATTGAAACAACTCGAGTACCTCGATGTCAGCTTTTGTGGTGCTGCCGTCTCTGACGTATCCGTCCGTACCTTGCTAGCATCACAATCTATGGGTTCACTCAATATCAGAGGCTGTGTGCGTGTGACTGATACAACTGTATATTCAATTCTGGAGCTAGGACAATTAAGGATGTTAAATATTAGCCAGTGTCCCGGAATTAGTTCAAACGCAAAGGAAGCGATCAAGGCACCCGCTAAGCTTCAAGAGCTTATTGTATAATTTTTGCCTTTTCTTTTGTATATAAAGTATATATTTCTGTACAAATAAAAAAAAAGTTCTCTTACAAATAAAGTGTCCACTCTTTTCAGACCAAGGAAAGAAGTGGTCATGTAGGCACTTGGTATATGTTGCCTGGTTGACGGAGATTTTCAATGTCACCAAAGAACCATAACTACCAGACCATAAGCAGCCCGAAACCAACATCGAATTGGTATGATATAACACTCTTGATAGCGCTCCCTTCCCTTACTTATAACTTTCCCAAAGCTATCGTTCCCCATGACAGCGAACCGACACTCATGAAGCGCCAACGCCGAATGGGGCTGCATACCTTGAAGAAAGTTTGCAAGATCTGCAAACAAAAAGTACTACTGGAGCAAGTACTTCTACTCGTGCTACTCCTGCTGCTCCTGCTTCAACTGACATTGACAATAACATGGATAATGACATATGCTTTGGCAACTAAGTATGTATTCGGACCTCTCACCCAGAAAGAGTGACATAATGGATATAAAAGAGGATTGAGTTGTACAATTTTTGCTGTTATTTTTGCTTTCATAAATATTATAGAACTTCAAAACGCCTTACACGTAAGCCAAATTAAACCTTGTCTCTTTTCTTGTATATCTTTCAATGGCATTATCATCTTTCTCTTCCATGGCTGTCTATAGTTGTCGGTCTTTTTCTTATATTTGACAGTTGATATCTTTTTTTTTTCTTCTTTCTTTATTCCCATTCAAATGGATAGCTATGTCGCAACCACTGTTGTAACGGGGTTGTGTTTCACAAACGCATGCATATGAATACCGAAGGTGAGGCTCCCATGCGTCGTATACTTGTCTTTTTCGAGGGATGTAATAAGGCTTTGGTAGATGAATGATAGAAGTTTAATCATTTTGGCAACTTAATGTAGAAGAATCACACTCTTCATCCATTAGGCATTTGCATTGCTAATGGAAGTGATAGAAGTATTTTGAAGAAGTTCTAATTATGATCCGAGAGATCGTAGCCACTCTGTGCCTATGGACGTATTTGGTAATCTACACTACATCTGAACATTCAATGACTTGGGTATCCCAATTTACAGTCATAAACTCGGATAATGGCCACGGTGATATGTTTTTCTAGACTGGAGCAAAAATCATCTACTGCGTTGACGGCAGAAGCATGTGCTTCTCCTAAGCCTATTCATCGTCCCCCTAGGACAGCAAGGGTCGAAGTTATCAGTTTTCTGGAAGTCAATTGAACGTGGATTTGGGTGGTGTCATTGGGAATAAGGTTCAGGCTATGGCCGTGGAAGTTTCTACCTTTTCTATAAATGAAGTTGTTCCTCTATCTCCTGTGGTAGAAGGCCATAATACGGACACGTCATAACTTGAATTTTGCCGCAATGTATTATGTGCGTAGCTTAGATATTCCCTACATACGAAATATTGCACGTGATATTGATAGGTAAAGATGCAAGGTGTGCTCAATGAGCTAGCTGATTGTTTTGACACAAAGATCACAATTTGCTTACATAACCACGGCATCCACCTTTGGCTCTGCCTCATTCGCTGCTTCTTCGATCATAGTACTGGCAAACTTTTTGGCCCCTGACTATACCTTGCAAGGCATTCACGCCATGGTTTCGCCTGTTATACACTCTTTCCGGAAAGTAAATTCGCCTGTGATCGAAAATAAATACACCCATGGTGAGAACAAAATTCAT